>JARYZH020000976.1:0-40000 GCA_030021035.2 Notholithocarpus densiflorus | reverse complement strand
TTTTGTTTTTACTATTGCCAAAGACGAGGAAGTCTAATAATCACTTTTCATCACATACGTGTGTGTATATATACACACACGCCAAGAATAACATTTCCTCGAGAACCATATTTTTCTACAGTGAACATTTATATTTATGACAATAAGATTTTTTTTTTTTTTTTTGAGAACCATGAGATTATGATTTTAGCTTGCTCGTTCGAAAGCATCCTTAAGAAAGTGTAGAAAAGTCCCTTATATAAGGTTCATGTTTAGTGGTTACAAATAATTATAAAAACAAGAATTAAGACTGGTAACAATGGTTCAAAATTTATAATAAAAAGAAAACAGAAAGAGAGCAACATGGTTACAAATAAATAAAAGAAGGAGAAAGAGAAGGTGGAGGTGGAAAAATTGTGCGCAAAACTTGGGACAATTTTCTAAAAAGGTAAAGTAGGCCTAAGGGTGTAACTGGTAATTGGTTAAATGCAAGGCATGAAGTTTGCATTCAAACTTATAAAGTTTGACTCTACAGACTTGCACAGCATTTTTTTTTTTTTTTTTTTTTTTGTCCAAAGTCTTTTTTCACTTTTTATTTTTATTTTTGTGGATAGAAATAAAGTAGTCTTTACTCTTTACCTTTTGAAAGTGCGTCATTTATTTTAATTTTTTTTTGAAATCGAAGTGCATTTCCTTTTGCAAGTGCAAGTTTACCTCAATGCAGATAGCCAATGAAGGATTTCAATGAGTCCCACACAAAACCTGCTGGACTGATTAGGTGAAATTCCACACAAAATCTTATGAAGGGCTTTATCCAGATAATATGGCTTGACCAAAAATTAACTTAAACAGGATTTTGTAGGATATAAGAATACTGGAACCATTTCTTCATTTTAAATGTAAGACTGAGTGGCGTTATTAACTACAAAAATGATGCCTAGTCTTGGTTGTAAGAATTAAAGGCATATACACGCGGATTCAGATCTTCTAAATTTCCTAAGGTACTCTACAATGTAAAGTTCTTTAAATCTCAACTTTTCTGTTAAAATAAATGGTTAAGATAGTGACACATCATCAATTCACTTATACCATCTTAAATTAGTCTTTAAAAGCACATAAATATTCCTATTTATCATAAACACCTTTCAACTTCTAGACTTATCTCTCAAAAAAATAAAAAATAAATAAAAAAATTATGAACTTATCTCTATTACTTCTTTTTTCTGAAAAATCATCAACCCAAAAACAATGATCATTATAACCTAAGCATTTATCTCCACATTTCTATCTTTAAAAACTAAATAACAACCCGATCATTTTTCATCAGATGCTTTTTTCAAGGGTATAGCTTGCATCTAGCGTTGTTTGCAACAAGATATTTAGAGTTGGTTCTGGATTCTTGAACCAGTAAAAAGCGTTTGCATCTCCATCTGAACAGAATTGCTCAAGCAATTTTATTATTCTAACTGTTTCATCTTTGGGAGGATTAATCATCCCAATGTTGAAGATAAACTTAGTATTAAGACTTGCTCTGGCTTGGGAGTCCACCTTGACGGCTTGACCTCACTGGTTCATTTCTTATTAAAAGTTAATATTAATATTCATTTCTCGTAAATCATCAATTGAGGCAAGGATTGTTTTTTGAGTTGGCGATTTTATGGAAAAAGACAATTTAAAAAAAGAAGTTGAATGGTGTTAAGCTGCTAATGTCAACGTTTACTATACATTAAGTGTACTTTTTGTTTTTTTAGACTAATTTAGGGTTGTATTTATGAATCGATAACGTGGCAGTATCTTAACCATTTATTTTAAAAGAAATGTTGAGATTTAAAGAACTCTACATTGTAGAGTACCTTAGAAAATCTAGAGGATCTGAATCACATGCTAGATACTAGAAAACAAATAATAAAAAAATCTATAAGGTTTATGAATGTACTTCCAAATACCATGGGTAAACCTGAATAGATTATCAATAGCAATAGAAACGTACGTGCACACTCGGCACATGGCCCAGACGTGTCTTCCTTTCCATGCTCCTCCTTTCAAGACAGCTTTCAATGGGCCAAGCCACCCTAATCTCTACAAGTATGAGATCTAGAGTTTCGTCTAACGTTAGAAGTGGAGATGGGACCTATCCTTATATTATATATAGTAAATATCCACCAATTATAGATTAGGCTTAAAACCCTACACTTCACCTCACATCAGACTATGGCATAAGCCCAATAAAACAAGGTGTACCAATGCTCAATACTGAATTTGACCACAGTATATTAACAAACCCTCTAGTTATATTCACTGAGTCACATCCAACTAGTTTTATGAATCCAAAAGTCCAATAAATAGAAGCTCAATTCTAACATTCTCACACTTGGGAAACATTAATTGGTGTTTGTAATTTTGAAACAACTATTATTATTTTGAAACAGCTATTATCATTAGGAAAAAGGTTAATGAAACAGCTATTATTCTCAAGGAACCCTCCATCATCACGCTTTATAAAAATAATAAAACTGATTTATGATTTTGTTTATGTAATAAATGGTACTAACGGAATGCTGACTTATAGGAAACGTAGTGCCTTATTGTATTGTGATGAGAGGAGAGGAGTTTGTTTGAGCTTAATTTAAATTTGTACCACGCTTAGGGAATTGGCGTCAAGCATTGACTCTGTGAGTCTTGTAGATGCGACCATTCAGTGGGCCATTAGGTTAATTTGGATACATATATAAATTTTCTAACTCAAGAAAGGTGCATTGTAACTTATTTTACACGGAGCTATGATTGGTCATCATCATTTTTTGCTTTATCAATTTCTTAAAATAAAATTTAAGGATCATTAAAATGAAATATAGTGATTCGATTTTAGTGAGTTTTTTATTTTTTATTTTTTATTTTAAGGTGGTACTACTTTAAAGGATAGAACATTATTAATACATTTATTCATGTTTTGACAACTATGATCTGAGCTTAATCGATTTTTGTTGCTTTTAATTTGAGTAGTGCTATGTTCATAATATTTTCACAATAAATCTTATGTGGTAAGTTATTACTAGTTTTAATTTAAATTCACCATTGAAATTAATTTTTTGCCCATTAATAACAACTAGTAAGGCAGTAACAACCTACAACTTAGAATTTATTATGAAAATATTTTGGTATGTGTAATTAGCATTTCTCTTTAAATTTCTACCATAAATTAGGGAATGACTGTAAGTCTTGTTTATGGGCCCTAGGTTCATTTGGTTACATATATCAATTTTCTAACTTGTGAAAGTGCAACTTATTTTAGACAGGAATTTGATTAGTCATTCAAAATTTAACAATCTTTTAAGAGAAAAGTTATGTGTACAACATTTCATAATATTTTCACAACTTTTAGGTGGTAAGATGTTACTTACTTTTATTGGTCGACAAACTTAGCACATTACTCAATTAATGATAATTCACATTTTGAGATTTAGAATTAGTTCAATTCGGCTTGGTTTTTGTAGTTATAATAAGGAGTACTAACTTGTAAACTCATGCATATGTATAAGTACATTTTAAAATATGCAATTAGATGAAATGATTATTTTTTATATAAAATATGAAACAACATTTTCATCGATAACAATTGAAAATATATATTTTTTATTTATTTTAAATAAACTTATATTTTATATTTTCAAATATACCAACATTATATATGTTGTATATAAATTTGGTAATGTGTTTATTATGTATCGGATGGGCATGAACTTTAAAATTGTAGAGCACAAGGTTAATTTATCATCAAGAAAATCAGAAGTTCATGAATGTGCAAATGTCAAACCTAGCCAAGAACTTTGTTGCTTAACTGACATTTTCTAGTGTTTCCAATAGAAAGTCGGAGACAACCAAAGTTTAAATCTCTTTATTGATTGTAACTATTGATTTTTTTTTTTAATTTTTTTTAAAAGGTGTTAAAATCTAAGATATTGATTTTCTTATTAGTGTCTATATCTTGGAATTCTTCCTTATGCTCGCACAATTTTCTCATAAAAGATCTAGCTATGATCAAATTCCTTCCCATGCACACTAAAGCATTAAATATACTATATTCTTTTTCTCCATCTGATAAGATACTGTGGAAATTGTCATCCAAGTTAATTGAAAACACGTGATGCCCTGGCCCATAATCTTTTCTAATCAGTGCTAGTCTGAACAATTCAACATTCCTTTTATGAAATAGGTGATATTGGAATTCGCTATGTATACAATGAATTTGTTTGACGTTGTGAAATTGTTGTAGCTAGCTATTGAAAAGTCTAGTGTGATTAGTTCCAAAAGTCATGTGCTTTATGAGTAAATAAGTGAAATGATTATTAATAAAAAAAATGTGATTATTGACAATCCCGCCAGATATCAAACACTTAACAAGTAATTCCTCTCACAATGACTGTTTGTCATTAAATTTGCTTATTTTATGATCCATATATACCGAAAGATATTCATAACATGTTTTCTAATCTGTTACTTTTGCGGCTTTGTCAACGATAATAAGATAAGTAAAAATGGAACAAGCGACTTTATCATACAAACAAAATAAGCATAGATTTTTTTTTTCGTTAAAAAAGAAAAAAAAAAGGCTATTGCTAGTGTTCATCCTTATAAGAACTGAAGCATAGATTAAATTTTTGTTATTTTTGACAAGCCTTTTTTTTTTAATAAAAAAAAATCCTTTATAATTTCTTATTTTGTGTTGGTTTAAATGGATATTTTTCTCAAGCTTTCAGAGCATTGGCTTTAGATAAGATGTTCAACTCTTATACGCCATGCATTGACTTTTAAGTCTTGTACATGGAAAAAGTCAAGATAAGAATATAGTCTATTTTGATCAGCCATAGCTTCTTTTGTGTGAAAATTAAACATTCATTTGATATGATAGGAGATAATGGAATTTGACAGGAACTCTAGTATGATTAGTCTGGTGAAATTGTTGTAGGTACTAAGAACTCTAGTATGATTAGTTGGCAAGTCATGTTGTTTTAGTGTGAAAAGTCTAGAATGGAAAACTTTTAGGTTCCTACAATGTTTTGGAGAGAAAATTACTAACCCCTCATCCCATTGGAACCCCCTATTTGTACAAAGGAAAAAGGGTCCACTTTCCTGAGTGTGACTTTCTATCCCAAGTATGGATAGAACATATGAACTAACAGTAGTCTTTTCCAAGTAGCAAGATATAAGTAAAGATGAGTTGAAATGGGAATGGTTGTTGTATGGTGTGTACTTGACGGGTGAAGGTATATGAAAATGACAAAATTCAGCTACAAACTCCTACTAAAAAATTAACAAGGTTATATATTTTGAAATTAAATGTAACCGTTGGAATGCTTTTTTTTTTTTTTTTTTTGTTCTTAACATGCATGTCAAATTTTGTTCAAATCGAATAATATTTATCATTCGATCCATAAACTTATTTTTCATACATAATTTAAGACTATACAAACTTGAAATTAAATGTTTGATTGATGACATAACTATTGATTTTTTATTTTCTTGAAATTTTACAAGTATAGAAGAAATAATAAGAAAATACAATCTAATGTTGAATTTGTCAAAATTCACACTAAAAAAAAGGGTAAAATAATATTTTGGTCCTTAGACTTTACTAAAAGTTTGTTACTTATTCTTAAACTTTACTAAAAGTTTGTTTTTCATCCCTAAACTTTACTAAAAGTTTCTTTTTTAATCCCTATACTTTAAAAATTTTGTGTTTTTTATGCCTAAACTACTGAAATTGTTTTACATTTTGTCCTTATACTTTACCAAAAAAATTGTTTTTTTGTCCCTAAATTATTAAAAAAAATTCATCTTTATTTTTGCCTCTAAACTATTAAAAAACTCTTTACAAAATTTAAGGATGAAAAATAAAATTTTAAAGTTTAGGGATTGAAAAACAAACTTTTGGTAAAGTTTTCTCACCCAAAAAAAAAAAAAAATAATAATAATAATGAAAAGAACAACCCAGTCAATCCAATCCATGCCAAAATATATCCAACCGAATCCATCCAAACTAAAACCTATATGTTAGTAGCAAATCATCAAGTAACCCATTTACATTTGGCAACGATCTTCAGTAGCAAATGTTGTTTAGTAATCTGGTTGCCTAATTCTCTTTTCAAATTCTTATACTTTGCCTCATTTAATTGAAGTAGATTCATTTTTGAAAGAATTTAAATTAAATAATTAAAAACCTTGCTGATTCAAAGATTAGACATAATACTAATATATAGTGCACTATATATTAGGATATTGCTCCGCACTCCTCCAATACAGGCCAAAATATTCTCACAAAGTCTAGGAATTCATGCTCTAATTACCTCTTTACTGCAACACCAAATTCTGTGTGCCTCTTCACAAATCCATAATACATGCATCATGTCATCCTCATAATACGTGCGTTAGAACCCTTCTGTTCACCAGATTGGCACATGCAGGTAGAACGTTATGACATGCTTTCCATGCAAACATCTTAACATTATTAGGGACCTTTGCTTTCCAAATTGAGCACCAAACCATCTCCACCGCAATTTTATTGGAGCTTCCAATTCCTATTGAGAACATCCTATCTTGTACATTTTTTTTTTCATACCAAACTAGAAATTCAGTAGTGCTGCACTGATGCACACCATCTATAGATGGTAGTATTGCAAGGCCCCCTAGGATTTTGCTCTTCGTTTGAGATTGCTTGCCTACCACCACCTCGCCCAAAAAAATACCAAAAAAAAAAAAAAGAACAAGAAAGACTTGAGTGAGATGTCTTGGAGGAATAAATTTACAACAAATTAATATGCATTGAGAAATAACAACATACTGAAATAGAGAGATTTCCAAGATAATTTTGAAAGAAATACCAGGAGATGGTTTCAATAGGCTATTAATCATGGAAAAAGGAAGAAAGCTATTAAATTATTCAAATTCTGAGCCCTCAGGACTTGGTGAATAATAGCTTACTAATTCGTCACTAACTCATCAGACAATTCGAAGTGGTAAAGCCTATATTTCCCTTGTTATGATTTGGAAAAAGAAAAAGCAAGTTGACAATAAGGAAATGTCGTGTAGCGGATGTATTACTATTAATAAATTCGTAAGTTATATCACCTATTAGAAATTTCAGCAATCCAACCTGTTATGAACTGAAAAATTAAAAAGATAACTTAGTCGATTCAAGGTGACTAGCCTCCTGAACTTGAGAGGGATAATAGAGTTTTTGGTTTAATTTCTGCTTCCTTCATTCATAATTCCTACGTTCATAAATACTAGTGAAGAGATAATCCTCATCACCACAAATTCCTAAAACATAGGACCCAACTCCTATTTGAATTGAAATACAAATATTAATCCTAATCCTAATCCTAATCCTAATTTATTGTAGAAATTCTCATCCTAATCTACTGCATAATTTTATTAGAATTTTATTCAAATTCAAACTTCTTCAACTACTTCAAAATTATTTGCCATTTGGCCTTGGAACACAACATTCCCTTCCCCTTCTGATGAATCTTGTCCTCAAGATTCTGCAACATAGAAATTAACCTTTGCTCACATTGATTGGAGAATACTCGGCCTCGGATTTTGAAGTGTTGAAGGAAAATTATGACCATGGAGACTTGCACCAATTCTTTAACCATTTCTGTGAGCACTAGAAACAAAAATAACTTGCTTCTCGTACCCTTGAACTCATCGGGAATGACAAATTCAATGTGTGGGATTGAGATCGGCTCATTTGAATTCATGAAAATATCCCTTTGATCAATCTTTTCCACTTCATTGAACCTTTGATATTCAGACTCAATTTTTGTAGAAAGTGCACCCTCCAACATATTACTTTCTTGAATTGTTGGTGGTTCTTTGATCACCAACACTGAATTGTTGGTTCTTGAATATTTGATTCTTGAACGGGTTGGACAAGATTTTCAAATGATTTTTCCATAGGAGCCTCCATTGATACTTCATTGATTGGTATTCGAAATCGATCTTGAAGGGCGCATATGAACTCCACCCAATCTGTGCATAATCCCGTTGCCTCTAAGGTTTGAAACCAATCATGTGCCTCTCCTTCCATGTAATAAGAGGCAATGGAAACCATATCATGTGATGGTGTGTTGTTAAAAGCGAAGAATTTGTAGACCTTAAAAAGCCATGAAAAAGGGTCTCCACCTTTGAATTTTGGTATCTCCATAAATTTCCTTTGAGTCGCAGACATGATGGCTTGATGATTTTTATTTTTTATTTTTTTTATGCTGCACCTGGAAAGTTGTATGAATGGCTTGATGGGTACTCCGTGAGTTGAGTTTTGGATTATGGTGGGCAAGATGATTTTTTTTTTTTTTTGGGCTTATGGTATTTAGTGGATGGCTATAGGTTGATGTATGGTGGGTTTTAAAATAATATTTTGTGTGTGTTGATATTGGTGTTGGCTGGATGTGGGTTTCTGTGTTGAGAAGGGTGAGTTTGGTTGCTTGTTGAGATGCGATGATATTTTAAATGGATCAAAATGCTCTGATACCAAATGTTATGAAATGGAAAATTAAAAAGATAACTTAGTCGATTCGAGGTGACTAGCCTCATGAACTTGAGAGGGATAATAGAGTTTTTGGTTTAATTTCTGCTTCCTTCATTCATAATTCCTACGTACATAAATACTAGTGAAGAGATAATCCTCATCACCACAAATTCCTAAAACATAGGGCCCAACTCCTATTTGAATTGAAATACAAATATTAATCCTAATCCTAATCCTAATCCTAATTTATTGTAGATATTCTCATCCTAATCTACTGCATAATTTTATTAGAATTCTATTCAAATTCAAACTTCTTCAACTACTTCAGAATTATTTGCCATTTGGCCTTGGAACACAACACAACCTTTAATTAATGTAATGAAGATAGGAACAGTGAAAAGCAAACTAATTAGAACCATAGGTATAGAACTCAAGATTGAATTTTAACACCCCTATCTACCCTGCCACCGAGCAGTGGCGACGCCACGTTCATGGCAGGGTGTTCCCAGGAACACCATGACCTGAAATAAAAAAAAAAATTATATATAATAATTAAATTTTTTTTATTTGTTTACCCTTAAAAAAAAAATTAAAAATTAAGAACACCCTCAATCAAAATTAAGAACACCCTCAAATTAAAAAAAAAAAAAAACTTTCAAGCAAAAAAAAAAAAGCCCAAAAAAAATCGTAAGTGTATCTAAAAAAAAAAAAAAAAATTGTAACAGAGCATGCAGCAAGCCCACGGATTCTAAAAAAAACAACGGATGGCAAGCCCAACATTGGATGACGACGCAATGTTTTTGCAAGATTTTTATGACAAAAAATTGAAAAAATCTTGCATTTTTGTTGTTTGTAACTGAGGCTGAGAAGGAGGGAGAGGAAGAGATTTGTTAGGAAGAGAATGAAGAGACTGAGAAGGGTGGAGAGGAAGAGACTTGCGAGAGAAAAAAAAAAGATAGGAAAAAGAGAAAACCTCTGAATGTATAGATGAGAGATGATTAGTTAGGAACTGGGAATGTATAAGTCAAGGCATTGGGAAAGTAAGGGAAGTTTAAATGTGTGGATGATAACCATTCTAGGAAAGAGTGAAAAAAAGAAAAGAAAAAAAGAAGATAAAGATGAGAGAACTAAAAAATGGTGGAAAGGAAAAAAATCAAGGAAAAACCGGATTGAGCTTGGGCAATTTAGGAATTTAAAATTTCCTTTTATCAAGTAATTTCCCATCATGTCACTTTCTCTTCTGGTACTCATTGATTGATATATATATAGCTCGAGTCAAATTAGATTATCTGTATTATTGTTTCTCAAATAAAGATTATTTGTCGATAGAGTTTGTACTAGTGCAACTAATAAACAATAATTTAATTAATTAATAATTAATTGGGAGAAGTAACTAATAATTAATAATTAATAATTTAATTAACCAATATATTATAAAAGACAAACAAATTAAATTATTTAGGCTAAACAACAATTAATAATTTTATAATTAATGAAATAACAATATAACAAATTATAGTTTATAAAAGACAAACAAATTAATGAAACAACTAAACAACAATAATTAATAAATATAATTTTATTAATATTTCAAATGAACTTATAGTTTATTGTTTATTCTTTTGCTAGAATTATGGACAAATATTTGATAAGAAAATTACGTAGAAAGCAATTGTAAACTTTATGTATTTGCGTGTTTTTTTATTGTTGTTTTTGTCAATATACAAAATTTTCTTTTTATTAAATTATGTAATTTATGCTTGTTGAGGAACACCTGAAATAAATTCCTGGAGTCGCCACTGCCACCGAGAATTATCTTGAATGAATAAGATTTATGCAGATTATTACTGCACAGAGTTCCGGTAATACCACAATCAACATAATTAAAACTAAGTTAAGTGTTGGTTTATACATAACATTATCGAGGACTATAATACCTAGTACCACAACAATAATAAAAATCTATACAAACTCACAAGATTTTCGTGTTTGTTAAGCATATTTAAGGAATCACATATCCTAGATACAAACAACAATATTCAAAGCACAAATACCACATATATGGTGTGTTGAACATATTCATTTATTGTTCATCAGAAAAACTCAACTATTTGTCTTTACCAACACCTCACTGTGCAAAGATGAATCAAGTCTGGCTCTGTTTTGGAACTCTGTTCAACCTCACCTCCTAGCTCATTCCAGAGCTAATTAAGTGACATTGATGGACTTATTGAGTTCCCAATTAAACCAACAGAAGATTCATCTAGCTTAAGAATGTCAATGGAAAACGATATAAAAGATTGAGCTATTGTGGCATACTGTAGAGTTCTTGAGCTAATTATGTGTCACTTATAGAATGGAATCAGGACTATAGAATTCTGGAGCTAATTAAGTGCTATTGATGGATTTCTTGAATTCCCAATTAAACCAACAGAAGATTTGTCTAGCTTAAGAATGAAAATGGAAGATGATATAAAAGATTGAGCTGCTGCGGCATACTGTAGGCATATTGATTACTGCATTTGAAAAAACTAGCTACTAAGAATAAACCCCAAAGAGAACCCATTGAGTTGAATCTTGACAAGTTTTCTTGGGCCCAACATGTATTTAGGAGCTGTAACACATTTTCCTTGTTCATTTTTCTCACTTTTCAATTAGATCTCCCTATCCAACATCTTTTCCCTACTTAATAAAACAAAACTGGAGTAGCACTTGAACTTTGTTGATAAAGAACAGTATATGCAGAAAAGAAAACATTCTATGAGACTAAGGGTCTCATTACAAAGCCTTGGCAATATGGAAATATCTTGACAATGAGTGGAAAACAAATTTTGCTAGAGGATTGGAAATACTGACCTCAAATGTCAGATAATGCATAAAACTATCAATAAATTTGAGCAAGCTAAGACATAGCAGCGATGATCTAAGACATTGCAATTCCTAGCATGTTAAGGGCATGAACTCCTTTTAAAATTATATTGCAATTGAATTAAAAGAGCATGATGAGAAATATAATATGCAAGGAGGTGAGAATACATGAAAGGTATTTTTTTTCATACTTGATGCACTTGCCACACCTGCACAGAGCTGATAGTCTGTGTTTAGAATGCAACGTAAAGTGAAAAAAAATCAATTGTTACTTTATCTCATCTATAGAAAATGAACATTGTACCTAATAATGAAGCAGACATATCTAAGAAATTCCTGGTCTCGCCATAGGATAGTATAGACGGGTGGGGTGAGAAGAGTCAAAGCAAGAAGAGCATTTAACCAAAAGTATAGCAAACAAAAAACAAACTACAGATATCAATTTAACACAATTAAAAAAAAAAAATAAATAATAAAAGAACCGAAAGGATGGAGCTTATTCTTTCTTTTTTTTTTTTTTTTGAGGAGGCCTAAGAGGCTTTTGTATTAAGGAATGAAGGCTAAATCAGCCCAGAAAGCAAAAAAAGAAGGTGGAGGAACACACTCCATCCACACAACATAGTTTGTAACATATCTAGTATGCTGAGCTAGGCTATGGGCAACCTTATTACCTTTTTTCTTTGTATGAGAGTAATGTAATACATTAAAACAACTAGTAAAAGACTTAGCATCAACTATCAAAGAACCAAAAGGAGACAGAGAGATTGTATCAGCAGAAATGGCTTGAACAACCAGCATAGAATCCCCTTCCAGCACTGCATCTTATCCCAATCTCAAGAGCAAATTCAAGTGCCCTTGTTGCTGCCAGAGTCTCAATTTCTGCTGCATGGAAGCTGCTGAGAGAGTGCTGCAACGGCTGAACCTTGTGAATCTCAGATGACCACACCAATGCCTGACATATTCTCTGAATCAAAAGTGGCACCATCATAGTTGATTTTATACAAATCAAGAGTAGGAGGCTGCCAGGAAGCACGAGAATGTTGCTGTTGAGGGTGCTGTTGTGGTGAGTTTGCAGAAGGCTGGGCTGCACGGTACTCATTGTACCTGATTGTTGAGAGCTGAGCAATGTCCGAGAGCATGCTGCTGGGCTGATTCAGTCTGACTTGGTTTCTTTGCATCCAAACAGATCAAGCCATCATAGAGAAGAGTGCAGGGCTGCTCTGTTGCTGCATTATCCAAGATAGAAGCTCCTTAAAGTCAAAGAATTGATGATTTTGTCAAAAACCCTGCAAGTCCAGGTCTGCCCAGACAGCATCCAGTTTGGGGCACGACCAGATAGCATGTAATGGTGATTCTGAAGCTTTGAAACATCGGTCACAGGTGGAGCTAGTAATGATTGTATGACATACTAGATTCTCCTTGGTAGGTAAAGAATTACGGCAGGCTCTCCATACAAGATTCTTTACCTTATTTGGAATTTTCAAAGACCACAATCCCTTCCATAGCTGCGTTTCCTGAGGCAGAAAGCCACTCAGGTTTGCTGGTTCAGATTCTTCCTTCAAAAAACCTGTATCCTGATTTACAAGTGTAGCGACCATCATGAGTTAAAGGTCAATAGAGTGTGTCCTCTGATACAACACGGGCTAAGGGGATATTTCTGATAACATCGGCTTCACTTGGAACAAAAAGACCATCTAGCATGTCATTGCTCCAATTTCTTGTTTCATCGTCAATCAAAATATCAACCGTGGCATCACACATGGACTCAACAATTAGAGAAGAGATCATAGATGACTGATTTTTTGGCAGCCATTGGTGAGTGCAGATTTGAATAGACTTCCCATTTCCCACACGCCATCTAGCTTCTCTTTGAATAACATCCCTGCCATGTAGCATGCTTTTCCCATACCAGCCGTTTAAGCTTCTGTGAGAACAAATAATCCCTTTTCTTTTTCTTTTTTTTTTCTTTTTTTTTTGGATAAATAAACATTTTCATTAAAAATCAAGAAAGTTGCTACCCCAGTACACAGGCTTGACTCAAGTACAATTTTCTTTTCACTACTTATTTAACATAAAATCTTCCTAGAAGATAGTGTGAATCTGCACCCAAAATCTGCTTCAAGATGTGATAGTAATATGTTTCTGATTTCCATGGGTTGGTAAGTAGTCATTGTATCAAAATTATAATTGCAAGGTTTGATGCATCATATATATATATATATATATATATAAATATATATATACACAAACAATTTTTAAAAGCCTTTTTTGTCTTTTAATATGTAATGAATAGTTTTTTATGAAGTGAATTTCGGCTTTTGGAGTAAGTGAATAACCTGTCTAATTTAAAACCAGAACTGGGGTGTACCTTGTGACATATTGTTTTCAAGGTTTTGAGAAGACCTTAATAATAAACGAATTTCTCTCAGGCATGTTTAGTGAAGTTTATTGTTTGTGAAGTCCCTCGAACTAGTTTGAATGATGTTAAGAAAGATTCTTACTCCACAGCTCTTCAACACCCCCCTATTCAATACCTATTAAAATCAATTCTTAAAATACACCCACATCCAGTTTATAAGGGAAAAAAAAATTAAGATTAATCGAACGAGTCTTGAACCTAGATTGTTTATCTACATGGTTGTGATGCTTCCCCTTTCTCTAGTATGGGATTCAAGGAGACTGGTTGTGGTTGTTAACAATATAAAGTGAGAGAGAAAGACTGAATAGTCTGTATATTCATGTATCAAAGAATAAAATATAATAGAGAGCAGAGAGCCTTATATAGGCTAGGTATGTGTGCAGTACACCTGTTTTTGTGTTGGACATGCATTTATCCTTATGCTATTGTGCTTTATTGGTTACATGTTCAAATGATCATTTGCTTTGCTATATGATCATTGTAGTTATTTCCATATGACTGTTTTGGTGTATGATCAAGTTGCTCACATGTTTCACATCATGTTTACTTGATCGCAATTGAGTAGTGGAGTCCATGATAAAGTGTGCCCTTGACATATCGGAGAATTCGAAGAACGGCAGCATAATGGACAGAACGAGGGGCATCCATGAACTTACTGACCATACCCACGGCATGTGAAATATCTGGACGAGTAACGGTGAGATAGATCAGACTACCAACCAACTGACGATAGCGAGTAGCATCAGATATAGGTTCACCATCCAAAGGTGTGAGCTTTGCATTGTATTCCAAGGGAGTGGAAACAGTCTTGTTATCGGTGATACCGGCTTTGGAGAGAAGATCAGAAGCATATTTAGCTTGAGAAAGATAGTAGCCATCAGAGGATGAGGTAACCTCAAGCCCAAGAAAATAGCTGAGAGTGCCCAGATCTTTCATCTCAAAATGCTGACTAAGGAAGTGCTGAAGAGAGCGGATGCCTGCAGAATCATCTCCAGTAATAATCATATCATCAACATAAAGAAGAATAAGATTGATACCAGCAGAGGATCTGCGGACAAAGAGAGCAGTGTCATGAGGACTCGAAGTGAAACCCTGCTGAGCAACAACTGAGCTAAACTTTTCAAACCAAGCTCGAGGAGCCTGCTTGAGGCCATAGAGAGCACGGCGAAGGCGACAAACTTGACTGCTTGAGTGTGGATAGCCAGGGGGTGGCTGCATGTACACTTCTTCTTGGAGGTCTCCATTGAGGAAAGCATTCTTCACATCCATTTGATAAAGAGGCCAACGACGAACAGCAGCCACAGCAATGAGACATCTGACAGATGTAAGGCGAGCAACAGGAGCAAATGTTTCCTCATAGTCAATGCCATACTCCTGAGTAAAGCCCTTGGCAACTAGGCGAGCCTTGTACCGTTCAACAGATCCATCAGCCTTGGTCTTGATCTTGTAAACCCACCTACAACCTACTACAGATTGACCAGGAGGCAAATCAACCATATCCCAAGTGTGATTCTTATGAAGGGCATCTAGTTCTTCGTTCATAGCTTGCTGCCAAAGAGGGTCAGTATGGGCCTCACGATAGGTGTGAGGTTCATAGAGGGTGGCAAGAGCAAAAGAGCAGTGATAATCAGTGAGATAAGGGGGAGGAATGCTTACCCGAGTGGAACGACGAAGTTCAGGACCAACAAGAGGCTCAGGAGAGGGTGGTGCCACAGGATCCAAGACAGGCGGGTCATATGCCGGGGAAAGAACCGGAGATGAGTCGTCTGGAGAGGCAACCGATGTTGAAGAATCCTCCACAAGTTCAGGATATAGAGGGAGGAAAAGATCAGTAAAAATGGGAGACTCTGAGGAAGAGGACACAGGAAACTGCTGAAGACTCGTGAAAGGACGATGTTCCCAAAACTCAACATGACGGGAGACACGAAGGCGATGAGAAATGGGATCATAGCAACGAAACCCCTTTTGAGATGTACCATAACCAAGGAAACAACAAAGACGAGCACGAGGCTGGAGCTTTGTTCGTTCATGAGGAGGAAGAGAGACAAAGCAAGCACAACCAAAAACCCGAAGAGAGGAATAGTCAGGAGTTTGACCATAGAGAAGCTCGAATGGTGAATTGTTGTGTGTAGTTGGTGAAAGAATACGATTAATGGTGTATACAGCAGTGAGTGCGGCCTCACCCCAAAAGCGCTCAGGAAGAGAGGCAGAAATGAGAAGGGTGCGGACAACATCAAGAATGTGACGATGTTTTCGTTCTGCACGACCATTTTGTTGTGAGGTGTAAGGACAAGACCGCTGAGGAAAGGTACCATGACTGTCTAAAAAGGATAGGAAAGATTTATCATTATATTCTTGAGCATTATCTGATCGAAAGACTTTAACGGTGCGATTGAACTGTGTTTCAATCATTTTATGAAAAGTTTGATAAATAGACACAAGTTCAGACCTATGGTGAAGCAGATAAATCCAAGTATATCGAGAAAAATCATCCACAAATATGACAAAATATTTAGATCCCCCCTCAGTGGGAACAGGTGCAGGACCCCAAATATCAGAATGTATAAGATCAAAAGGGGCAGAAGAAAAGGAGTCACTTTTATTAAAGGGCAATTTTGTTTGTTTGCCAAAATGACAGGAAGTACAATCAAATTTTTGAAACTGAACTGAACCTAAATGACCTTGAGAAGCTAACAACTGAAGACGAGATAAGGATGGATGACCAAGACGAGCATGCCATAGATCAGGTGAGGAGGTGGCAGTGGTAGCAGCTGCAGAAACAACTTGTGAAGGAATCTTCAAGTCATGAACCTCAAACATGCGACCAACCTTACGGCCTGTCCCAAGCACTTGACCCGTCCGAGGATCCTGCACATCCACACCATGATTAGTAAATAGAAGATCTACGCCTAATTCACAAAGTTGACCAACAGAAAGCAAATTGAGGGATAACTTTGGAATATGAAAAGTGTCACTAAGGGATAAACAAGGAGAAGAGATTGTTCCTTTATGACTAACAGGCATAGGAGTTCCATCAGCAGTGTAAATGGTGATTGGATGTTCTAAGGGTGCCTTATCAGAAAATTGGGATTCATCAGGAGTCATATGGTTACAACATGCAGTATCAAAAAACCAAGGTTGTTTACCTGAGGTGACAGAAAGGGCAGTGGAAGTGCGGGATAAAACCTGTTGAACAACTGCCTCAATATCAGCCGTAGTAAGTGAGGAAGCCAAAGATGGACCTGTAGGAACCGATGGATCTGAAGGACATACAGTAGCTGCCCGAGGAAGAGAAGCTTTATTCTGCTCTTGCACAAATTTCTGTAGTTTACGACAAACAGAGATGTCATGGCCTTTGGCACGGCAAAACTCGCAGCGAGTACCTTTAGAAGACTGAGAGGTGGGACGCCCAGAGTTTATTCGTGGAGGAGCAGTGAATGCAGCAATGGGAGGCTGTGGAGAAGGTGTAGCCAATACATGATCAGATGATGACATGTGAAATGTAGGCCGACGGTTCTCCTCAGAAATGAGCTCCTTGACTGCAGCATCAAGAGAAGGAGTAGGAGACCGGCTGAGCAAAGAAGCCCTAGTAGGCTCAAAATCTTCACGTAAACCCATCATGAAGTGCATAAATTTACGGCGATCCCGATATTTGACAAAGAGCTCAATGTCCTTAGAACACACTAGTGGAGGATCTGCAGCAGAGAGTTGTTCCCACATAGTAGAAGTCTGAGAATAAAAATCAGAAATAGACTGACCTGTCTCTTGGCGCATTTGATAAAGCTTTGATTCAATGTGGAACTCCAAGCTTGAATCATTAGTACAATTATACCGATTGGCCAGAAACTTCCAAGCAGCCTCAGCAGTTTCAAGACGAGGAAGAAGATTATGAATGGAGGGGATAGAGGTATTGATAAACCAAGATAAGATCTTACTCTGAATACTCTCCCATTCCTCTAGGCGTTCTTCATAATCATCTGTTGTAACAGTAGTCTTGGAGGCATCTTCAGTAGCTGTGGCTTTGGACTTAGGGTTTGGGACTGGCTTAGGAATTGAACCAGTCACATATCTCCACAGTTTACGACCTTTGAGAAAAACAGTCATATTCTGAGACCATGCATGATAGCTAGTAGGACCATCCAACAAAATGGTGATAGGACGACTGATATCTCGCTCGTTTTGTTGAGCCATAATAAAGAAAAAGACTAAAAAGTGGGATTTAGAGACCTCAAATGAAGAAACAGAGTCCAAAATCGGAATCTACGCGAAAAACTGAGCAAGACAGGCCCTGTTGAAATTTTTTTGACTACGGTCAAAGTCAACGGTCAAAGTCAACGATGGTCAGCTGCTGACGTGTGCTGACGTAGGCTGCTGACGTGTGCTGACGTAGGCTGCTGACGCGAGTGCTGACGTAGGTGGCTAACGCAGACGCTGACGTGGGCAGGATGACGTCAGCTTAGGGCTGACGTGGACAGACGCAGAGTATCTCAGGCGTGTGAGGCGCGTGGGACGCGTGGAGGCACGGTACCGGCGCGTGGCGGCGCGTGTGAAAAACTGGAGGCGCGTGTAGGCGCGTGTTCGACAGTCAGAAGCTTCAGGCAGCGCGTGTAGGCGCGTGACAGGTCCTTTTTGGCTGTTCTCGGTTGGGTTTTTCTCGGGATTGTCTGTTCTGTCACCCTGTACCTTTTCTCTGGCAGTTAGATGAATAGAACGATGAGATCCGAGTGTTGTAGGAATTGTGGGCGTGACGGCGGTGACTCGCTTCTGACAGTGACTACTGGATGAAGGCGAGGGCAGCGGAAGAACGCCGGAGATGTCCACAGGAACCAGAAAATCAGAGGAACCGCTCTGATACCATGTTAACAATATAAAGTGAGAGAGAAAGACTGAATAGTCTGTATATTCATGTATCAAAGAATAAAATACAATAGAGAGCAGAGAGCCTTATATAGGCTAGGTATGTGTGCAGTACAAGCAATATGAGTAAATTACAAGTATAGTATACTGGGCCAAGCCCAATGGGCTAATCTAGTCTAAACTATACACTAACAGTGGTATTGGACTTGAACCCTAAACATTTTGCGGGTTATTGGGCCTGATTTAAAAATCTGCAGAAATAGTTCGATCGGTTGAGCTCTTCAGTTTCTGAATTCTTCTTTTTGCAGCTTGTATGTTCTTAAATCATGACTTGTATCACCTTGAACAAAGTCTAAAACACTTCTAAGACATAAATATGTTATACTAAACACGTTTTGTACTCGGTTTGCAAACATACAATAAAATTAGTTCCTAAACATTTAATCCTAAATATTTAGAACCTAACAAAAATTATGTATCAAAAATAAGTTTATGGATTGAATAGTAAATAACATCAGATTGACATAAAAACTAATATGCGTGTTGAAAACATAAAGAAGTGTAATGCCTACAACTCCTACTAAAAAAAATTAAAATGGCTACCTATTTTGAAAATATAATTGTTGTGTTGCATGTTCTTTTTGTTTTTAATATGTATGTCAAATTTCATATCAATTGGTTGCTATTTATTGTTTGATTTTTAAACTTATTTTTTTATTTATAATTTTAGATTACAAAAACTTGAAATTTAAACATTTGATTGATAATATAGCGCCTTTTAGTTATTTATAATAGGAAATTGGAAAAGTAAGAGAGAAAATTTTTGCAGAAACCCAATTTCAAAGGTTCGGCCAACAAAACCGAAATATCAACCTGAAAAAGAGCCTTTAAAGTAAAAAACAAGTTATAAAGTAAGATGGTAGTTTTTATTACACACACTATTACACACCCATTTTTTGAATTAAAATCGTGAATCGAAGACATGATTTCACTTTTGAGGCAACATCATCCTCCTTTCCGTGAACTCTTTAGATTAAAAATATCATTCATCAATTCCAACTGTAGTGAACTGGATATAATCCATAATAGACTAGCTAATAACTGAAATTTACACATAATTCCCGACTTTTTTACAATATTTTGAAATTTGAGACTAGCTATACCTATATTATCAGCAACTAATTAAAAATGTAACAGAGCACACAGTGGACCTTGAAGCTACAAGTACCGGCAAAGTCATCTCCATTTCAACCTCCTGCTCTATGAAAGTGAGGATGGCATAAGCATAAGTTCATGTCCACTGAAGTTTGAATTTTCAGAATTGGCAAAATCCTAACACACATATTATGCGAAAATTATTTGAGTTTTCTTTTTGAAAATTATGATAATTTTCCATAAGTAATAATGCTTCATTAAAAATTATATAAATTTTTTTTTTCAATGATAAATATTCCATTCACACACATTTGAAATTGTGACCTCATTTCCAGCAGTGGAGTGAGGTTCAATTTGGTCTAGAACCATTGGTTTCTTTTTTGACAGTACACTTTAGGCTCAGATCATCCAGTAATACTAATTCAACTACAATCTACAAGTATTTCTTGAGCATGACTAATTTTAAGTTTGATTTTCATCTGTATATAAAGTTGTGCCACTTAAGATATAAAGTATAGAAAAGACATATATTATCTGCAACACAGATAGTGAACCACAAAATCTCTGTCCAGTACTACCTACCTATGTTTTACACGTACAACTTAAACGCTTTTTTCTAGAATAACTTTGGGAACATTTTTTTTAACTATGAAAGACTGATTTTAGCAACAAATCAAATGACTAATTTCTTCCATTAATTATGCTTTTTCTTTGTATTAATTCCTATTCAAATTAGGTTGGTACCCAATCCTGAAATCCTATGAATCTGCATCCAAAGATGCGAATGAAACAGTGCAACTAAAGAAAGTATATTAATTTTAGACTT
Source organism: Notholithocarpus densiflorus (assembly GCA_030021035.2). NCBI lineage: Eukaryota > Viridiplantae > Streptophyta > Magnoliopsida > Fagales > Fagaceae > Notholithocarpus > Notholithocarpus densiflorus. Next base: position 19,366 of record JARYZH020000976.1, on the reverse strand, counting down.
TTAACTTTACTTTTATTCAATTGTATCTTTTTAATTTTAAGTTTATTTAATTAAGTTTTTTCATTAGTGTTCGTTAGGAAATTGTCATAAAGTGTCTTAAAATGACGTGGTTTTGCTTTTCTATATATTTGTTTAATTTAAAAAATATAAATTAATAAAAAAAACTTTTTGAAAAAACAAAATTTTTATAAAATAGAAATTATTATTTGATTTAAAAAAAAAAGATTAAATGAAAAAGAATAGAGAGAATTTTTCTCAACAATTATTTTCTTAGTAACCAAAAATTAATAAAAATAAAAATAAAAATGAAAAAAACAACACAATCAATCCAAACCATGCCAAAATCTATTCAACAGAACAAATCCAAACCAAAACCTAAATGTTACTTGCGATCTTCAATTTCATGGAAAAAATAGCATCCCAAGCAATAAATTAATTCATATGTTAAGTGCAAAGTTCATAGATGGAACAACCTGGAGAGGTAATATAATTGCCCTGTCCACGAACTCTTTTCATTAAGATGTATCGTCGTTCAATTCCAACCATAGCAGAGAGATCATCCGTAACAATAATTAAGCTCCTACATGTCATGTGAACAAATTAATAACTGAAATCCACATATAATTCCAACCATTTTTACCAGATTATTAAAATGAAACTCAAAAATATCTATTAATCTACTAGCATCCAACAACATTTATTAAAAATGGAATAAAACGCTATGGCCTCGTTTGGGAGGAAGGAATGGAATAGAAAGGAATGAAAAGAATAATTTTATAATATTCTTCCCTTCCATTGTTTGAGAGTTTTAATGGAGAGAATGGAAAGTCAATTCTCTTATTTGTGAGTTTAAGTGGGAGGGAATGGAATGGGTAGGAGAGAACACTCATTCCTCTCTATTCCCTTTAAATCTCAAATTTTCATTCCCTCACCCTCGAGAAATTGAGAGGAATGAGAGAGAATGAAATTAGATTTAATGATTTTTTTACTAAAACTACCAAAATACCTCTATATATTCAACCATTTATTTTAAAATAGGAGACTAATAGTAATATTATTATAAAATAATTTCATTCCATTCCCTCCATGTTATTGCCAACAAGATTACTTACATTCTATTCATTTTCATTCATTTCCATTCCTTAATTTTAAAATATCCAATCAAGGTTACTTAATTCCATTCTTTTCCCTTACTTAAATACATTCCATTTTGTTCTATTCATTTCCATTCCCTTATGATCATTTCATTGCATTCCATTCTCTTCCCTTATGAACTCCTAAACGAAGCCTAAGAGGACCTTGAACCTAATTTTTCCTGAGTCACGACACATAATCAGTGTTCAAGACTTGGATAAGAATAACTATAAACACCCTCTATATATATATATATATATATATATATATATTTATATATATATATATATATATTTATATAGAGGGTGTTTATAGTTCCTATGCATAATTGATTCTATGAGTCCAGCTTTAAATCCTTATGCTCTCTCATTTTATTTGGTGTATTATATATTTGGTGAGTTGGTGACCCACTTTTGGTTTTTAATGATGCCTGCTTGACGTCGCATATTCTCCAAAGTTATTGGATGAGACTTATAGAATAAACAACCATCTGAACATATGTTTGTCTCCCTAAATTTCTATTTTTGTTGTTGTTGCAGGATAATTGTGTCATTTTTGTTGCATTGCAAAAAAGCGGAAGGAAGGGATATAGGAGATCAACCACTCTGAAGAACATCGAGTTCGGCAAGAAATGGAGCAACTCAAATCTAGATAAACTTTTTTGAAAACAAAAAAGAAAGAAAGTAAAAAAAGCTACTTTGATAGTATTTTTATTTTTATCCTTTCTTAATTAATATTTCATTTTTTGAATTAGAGTTTCTTAAAAAATAACTTACAAATATAAGGCATGCATCACAAACCTTTATGTGGAATGATTCTCTGTTAGCCTAAAAAAATGTAAGGTATGTATGGTAGCATAAGAATTATATTCAATTAAAATCTCCAATTAGATCAAAAAACAATTATAACAACGAGATTCGACAGTAGGGTACATACCAAAAAAATTCTACTCTACTATATCAACCTCTGTAAAAGTACTAGAAGCTTTTGGATAGAACCAATAAAGTGATATAGGTTATGAGAGACTTGGATCTAGAACTTCTCACTAGCTCTCACCGTCGCGTGCTCCTAGCGTTCAAGCTCAAGTTCAAGCTCGACAAGTGCTAGATCTGGCTTCTTTGCCAACGACGGTCTTCTATATATTGGAAACTCTGCTTGCATGCATGTTCTTGTTTCCTTTTCCGAATATGTTTTGCTTCTTTTATCTAAAAACTGTATCTTGTAGAAAGGGTCTAGTTGGAAGATCCTCCCATTTGTTTCTCATTATTCATTAATGATATTCCCAAATGGGTTTCAAAACTAGTTTGTTTGATCCACTAACTTTCGCTGTCTTATAAGCGGATTTTATGCATGATTGTTTTTACTTTGTAGAATGTTATTATTGAGTGAAGATTAATCCCACAAATTTTGTTTATTTTCTTGTTATTTACTGAAAATTAACCGAACAAATTTTGTTGCTTTAGTTTGGGGAAAATGGGCTTTTGCTATTAAATTTTAAACTATGCAGCAATTTATCCCAGTCTTGAAACTATATTGCAGCATGCCCCTCTTTTGGAACTCGATTTTTAGAAAATTGTGTTCCCCTTATAACTCGGCTTTACCATTTCCGAGTTATCTTCTGCACCTATCTGGTGTTTTAACTCTAACTTTTTGCTCATAATTCCAATTAATTCATGATTAATTAGTGTCTTTTGAAAAGAAATTTAATTCCCTACAACTTTTCCAAAAATAGAGAAAATCAAATTTCAATGTTTCCAGGCCCAAAAATGTGATTTAAGTCGATGCTGAAAAATCGTAACGGTTTTTGAGCATTTTCTGAAGGGAAATCATATTAATACCGATTGGTATTATTTAGGTTCCAATTAATACCAATCGGTATTAATCAAATTTCAATTAGTACCGATCGGTACTAATAATTTCCCAATTAATACCAATCGGCACTAATAAGAACTCGAAATATTGATCGGTAATAATTAGATCAATAATAAGAAAACTCAAATATAAGGGGAACTCGATATTCAGAAATTTGAGTTCCAAAATAGGGACATGCACCTAAATAGTTTGAAAACAAAGACAAATTATTGCATAATTTAAAAATTAAGAGCAAAAGCCTATTTTCCCTACTTTAGTTTGTGACTTACTGAAATTGTTGTCTTGTCTATACTCTACACTTTCTATTCTTTTAGCACGGTCCTTGTTAGCTATTCAACTTAATTAGTACATGTTAAATCAAGAAATTAAACATAAAATAAACCATGTTTTTTTCCTCTTTTTTTGTTTTTCTTAATAATATTAATATATTAAAGGAAACTGACATTTTCACTCAAGGAAGAGATCCCAGTTACAAACACAAACTGAAAACTATAGAAAAAGCTATGGAAGAGAAATAAAAATTGTAAGCATTTCTTTATATATATAACAAAAAAAAAAAGCATAAATACAAAAATAAAAGCACTAGCATTAGTTGTGCTAAATGCTAAAAATTTAGCATTAATATACCGAACACAAAAAAACTACCTACATCTGCCAAATGCCCCAATCTCAAAAAATTTAGCATGGGGTACAATGATGTTCTACAAATGGCTCGGTTTGAACAAATGTGCTATAATTTTTTGGCATTATTTTATTCAACTTTCTCTCTCTTTATATAATAAAATAGCTTCTTCTCTTTTATCCCAAAAAAAAAAACTTCTTCTCTTTCATTCATTCTGCTCTGTCTTCTCCCTGTATCTCTTGACCGAAAGATTTCTCTCTCTCAACCAATTTTCTCTCACAAATTCCCTCAACAAAACACCTCTGCTAACCACGGGCTCCAAAAATTGACAGCACTTTCTCTTTCTCCCTCTTCTCTAGTTTTCTCGGCCAAATTCTCTCTCTATCTTGCAACTCACAGGGTCTGGGTAATTTAAATGGGTTTATTTGTTTAGGCATTTCAGTTTTGGGTTATGATGGTTGTTGTGGGTTGCAATCGGTGGTGGTTGGTTTTTGCATCATTGGTTGGGTCGATTGAAGAGAGATAGTGATGGTGCTGGGTTGTGGGCAGCGGTCAGGGCCGGCTGAAGCTATAGGCCACTTAGGCAGTGGCCTAAGGCCCCCACTGATAAAGAGGCCCCCAAATAGTAATAATATATTATATAATATCTCATCAAAAAATTGTATAGTTAGAAAAAAAATTGTCTTAATCTTGAATGTTTTCTCACACATGAAACTTATTCCGATATTGAAGGCTTAGATTTAGTTTCAGAACTAAAAGTTTTAAAAGAAGTTTTGCAAATAAATGAAAACTCTCCAATTAATGTACTAGATTATATAAAGAGGTTAGAATCTTTTCCAAATGCGTGTATTGCTTTCAGAATATTACTAACTATACCTGTTACAGTTGCTTCCGCAGAAAGAAGTTTTTCAAAATTAAAATTAATAAAATCCTATTTAAGATCAACTATGTCACAAGAAAGATTAAATGGATTAGTCATATTATCAATTGAAAAGGAAATGTTAGCGGAACTTGAATGCAAAAATTTAATTAGTAATTTTTCCTCTCAAAAAACAAGAAAAATAAATTTTAATTGAAAAATATATATGAATTTATAATTAAATATAATAAAAGGCCCCATTTAAAGCTTTCGCCTAGGGCCCCCAAATTCATTGAGCCGGCCCTGGCAGCGGTGCTAGGTCTGTTTAGGTTTGATTGTTGGGTTATGATTGGCTTTTCTAGGTTGTGGGTGGTAGTGGCTAGATTTGTTCAAGTTTGATCGGTTTGGGTTTGATGCTGGATTTGGTTTGGCTGATTTGGGTTGGTGCAGAGATGGAGAAATAAGAAGAAGAAAAATAGTTTGATTTGGGTTTTATGAAGAAGAAAAAGTTGAGAGAGAGAGAGATGTGAAATGAATGAATGAAAAATGGTTTTTTTAATATTATTTTATGAGTTTGTCATATTATTTTAAGGTATTAAATGTAAAAAGAACAAAGTTTCTTTCTAAACTCCTCCTATATCTCTATATTGAGTATGAATTTTGAAAATCTAATCGTTAGATTGCATGTTCTTATTATATTCTTCATGCATGTAAAATTTCAAAAAGATCAAAGATCAATTGCTATCTCATCAAACAAATGTTAAAATTTCAAATTTTTATAATCTAAAATTGTGTATAAAAAATAAGTTTATTGATCGAATAGTAAATAATATTCAATTTGAACGAAATTTGATATGCATGTTAAGAATATAAGGAACATGAAATTTAACGGTTAGATTTTCAAAATTCACAAAAAAAGAAGAAGAGATATATGAGAAGTTTGAAAAGTTTCTAGTTTGGAGAGAAATCTTGTTCATGTTAAAACAGAAGATGTGATGTAGCCATGTAGGGTGCAAAGTTAAATGCTATGGTAAAATAAATAATGTTTTGATGGGTTAAAAATGACATTTAACATAACACAATTGATGCTAATGGAGATGGAGATCCTTTCCTTAAAAATAAATAAATAAAAATGGAGTAAAAAGAAAGAAAGAAATACAGGTGTCTCAATTAGATAAGTTATGAGCATAAAATGGCTTCCCTTATAACATGAGTCTTTTCTATCATCTTTCTTCCAACGTCAATATCGCAGTGCACATGTACAACATTATAATAAACCATTGGAAGCGAAAGGGGTGGTGATCATTACAAGTTTTCATATTTCATATTATGGGGTGTAAAGTACGTACAAAAATAATCCCATAGTTTATGGTTTTTTTCTTTTTTGCACAAAAAAGAAAGAACCGTAAGCTTTTTTTATTTATTTTTTTTTATAGAGTTTTTAGAAATTATCTCTAAAAGAAATAAAGAACCATAATTTGAGTGCATTATGATGCTACCAATACTTATGTTTACAATAAAATCCAAAGCCAAAATTTTTCACAAAATAAGTTGTTAAGATAGATGATAAAGTAATGTTAGTGATGTACAGATGTGCCTAAGTAAGAATCAATAACCTATGCAGACTTATTAAAAGCAATGCTATTCAGTATTCAGGGTGCTCTAAATGACAGGGAACAGTATTAGTAAGGTCCAAAAATAAGAATGAATAAACAATCACTAAGTTCCAAAAAAGCGACTTGCATGTATATAATTACAATTAGATAAACAAGGGATAAAGCAAAATCTAAACAATATGATAATAAAATTATTTTGGAACATGGTATATAATAAGTGCTGGGTATGAAGCATTGACGAAAAATATATTAAGTAAAAAAAATCAATTACACAAGGAAGACAAAGAATAGAAGCACTCACAAGAATTCGTATTACTTCCGCAAATCCTAAGGGATTATAAACCAAAACAACAACCTGCAGAGAAGATGAGTCTACAGGACGTTAGATCGAGTTCTAATTAATATTTAATGCATGGGAAAGACAGTTCAAATTAAAATAAAATAATACTATTTTTTGAGTGAAAATATAGAAAATAAAATGATACTCTTACCAAGCTTCTCCCCATCCATCAATACATTTTGTGATGCCGAACAGTAACTTATAAATGCTTTTTTTTTTTTTTTTTTTTTTTGGACTACAAAGTCATCGATTCGCTCTTGAACATTATAGTGAAAGAGAACAGGAGAACGTAATATAATATCATCCTTCAATATTAATAAAAAAAATTATTAATAAAGTAATGTTAGTGATGTGTCCAAATAAAAATCAATAACCTCTCTTGCTGGCTTATTAAAAGCAATGTTATTCACTGTTCCGGGTGCTCTAAATGGTAGAGACCCGTATTAGTAAGGTTCAAAAATCAGAATGAATAAACAATCACTAAGTTAAGAAAGAGAAATGCTATGTTCACAACATTTTTATAACAAATTTCAAGTGATAGGTTGTTAGTTGTTGTTACCGATGCACAAAAAAAGTAATTTCAAAGATTGGGTTCAAGAAAAGCAACTTGCATGTATGTAAATATATTAAGGGTACGTTTGGGTTCGGCTGATGCGTTTGCGTATAAATGTGTTTTTTACTCTAAGAATTAACTTTCAATTTACTCTTCCCACTTATTGAGTATAAGGAATGTGATGTGAATATCTAGGATTCTAGATTATAATTCCTTCAGATAAACATATAAATAAATAAATAAATAAATATATATATTTATATATTTATTGAAAGAATCAGTCAGGGAAAAATTGGGAAACAGTATATTTCTAGGAAAAAATTAGGCGCGTGGCATGCGTTCAAAGTTATTTAGTAAGTTAGACTCTTTTTGAAAGTCGAGTTTGGCAAACTCGACTTTGGGCTAGAAAACGAACACTATAGTGGCGTTTTTTTAGTGCCTATAGCAGCGTTTATATAAAACGCCACTATATGATATCTATAGCGGCGTTTTTAAAAAACGCCACTAAAAAAAACGCCACTATAGTGTTCGTTTTCTAGCCCAAAGTCGAGTTTGGCAAACTCGACTTTCAAAAAGAGTCTAACTAACTAAATAACTTTGAACGCGTGCTATCCGGCTGATAAATTTCGAAAATTGTACTGTTTGGCAAATTTTGCCAAATCAGTCATCTCAATAACAAAGAATAGAATACAAACACCAATCCAACACCTAACAGCTAATTGCACTAAACCAAGTACAACACCTGCAAAAATGTAAAGCCGTAGTACAGCAAAGCCAAAAAACCAAATGCTAATTGTAGCTAAACAAAACCCATCCTTAACCTAAGGAGTGCCAAGTCAGACTATCCATCTAATTTACAAAACACAATTCTCAATCCCCACCTTGCAACACACTGATCAAACACCCTTACAAACTAGTAAAACATTCATCCTCCATTTACAGCACAGCACACGATTCAAAATTGAACTCTTGAACATCCTTAACATCTTTCATTATGACTCTAATAAACTGGTCTTCAGTATATAATCTCTTAGCATGAAGAATCACATTTTTTTTGTCTCCACTCTGGTGGTATATAGTTGTCCAACAAGCTAATTGCATTTTTAGGTAAATTACACTCCAATCAACTAAATCCAGCCAGTTGAATTTGGGGTCAGAGATTAAACAAAAGTACTTCATAATAGATTTCCATATCCTTTTAGTTAAAGAGAACAGAAAAAAGAGATGATTTCTGTCCTCAGTACAGGACCTTCAACAAATCCACCTTCGGCTACAAAGTTATTGACTCGCTCTTCAGCACTATAATGAAACAGAACAGGAAAACGTAATATAATATCATCCTTTAATAATAATAAAATATCATGTGAATAAATAGGACTTCAAGTAGCAGGTCTCCCTTCAAATATCATTTGTATATCTTACTCTTCTTTACTAGTGGCTCCTGCTACTTCACCAAACCCTCAAATCTCTTGTGGTATAGTTTGCACCCAGTGTTATTTTACACACTTTGAGCAAAGCTCCACCATTATTAAGACATCTACCCTAAGACTTCATAAACCATGCTGCCAATTGTATTACTCAACCAAATTGTAAACCCCCAATCACAAAAAAAAAAACACTTCACACCATGCTGAACCTAATTAAAATATATTAAACTCAACATCAATCTCCTATATATATCCCCTCATCAATAACAACCTTATGTTTTCCTACCCAACTTTAATTCACACGCAACCAAAACCTACCCACATCATTCATAAACCATTTATTGAAGCCAGATTCTGAAACCAAATTTTTTCACCCCAAATTAGCTTGAACATTCATTAACAAAACAGAGATGGGCTCAGGCCCTCAGCCTGATGTACACCAAGTGGAGCTCTTGAGATTAAAAATCCGAGTTTGAATGTGCTTTTCAAACAAGGGGTTAATTCGTCCCACAATGTTCATCAAAAAAATGTCGAAAATCGCCAGCACTTCAAGTGGGTACCTAACCATCTTGGTGTACAAGTCAGGATCATAATCAAACACGTCGCGTGCATTGACATCGAGCGACTTGCCCTTCGATTTCAATTACTCTTTCGATCGCAATCTCATACTTCCCTTCCCTGAGCAACCCATCTTCCGACTGAGAGGCCATGGAACTGTCCCGGAAATGCTTCAAAAACCGATAAATCACCTCGTTTACATTCTCGCCCCAAACAAACGTCGGCCGAGCATCATCGGCGTCGTAGCCCGCATCTCCCTCGGAAGAGGCCGGCGCATCGTGGGTGGACATGGGAATGGAAACATCGTTTACCATCTCAAATGTGAAACCATATATTGTTCAACATCAACGATAACCACTTAACATTGATGCCTCCACCATGTTTGAGAAAATGCCTGAACAAAGTTTCTTCACTTTCTCCAAAAAAAGAAAAAAAAAAAAGAGTTTCTTGAACCATAACCACTCCGTTGGTCTCTCACTAACTCAACTAAAACCCTTATCACGTGTTCAAGTACAACTGACCTGGTGTGTAATAAATAAAATTCTAGCCACTCTCCATAGAACACGTGGAAATTCCGCCGCCATTAGGAAAGAAAATTAATTAAACCCAATTCGAAAAAAGACAAAACAAATTGAAATTACATTGATAAACTTTCCACTACCGTTCTGACCGTTGGAGGTTTATTATAAATTCTAATTACCATTTTACCCCCCATCTCCGACCTCTCTCTCTTTGTAACCTTCCTTAACCCTAAACCTCCATTAATAACTCAGACCCAAAGCTTTCCTTTCTGTAATGATTCATTATTATTTCTTCTCTTCTCTGTTGCTATAAAAACATTCAATATTGCGTGCTCTTCTCTTCAAACCCACTTGAAGAAATCTTCTTTTACGCAAACTCCATTCATCATCTTCAAACCCTTTGAAGATTCTCGGTTAGTTTCAATTCCAGCGATCTTTTGAGCACTCATTGTCGACACAACAACAAGATTCATCATCAGATCAGTGCTGGTGCAGAAGCTACTTATGGAGTTGCCACCTGGTGTCAAGTTTAGACCCAACGACCAAGAAATTGTTCTCTATTATCTTCTCAACAAGGTCCAAGGGAACCCAATCTTTGAGGACTCGATGAATGTTATCGTCGACTGTGATGTTTTTGGGGATCCTAGCACGTGGATGAAGATTTTTCAAGAAACCCATATGGACCGTCTCTATTTTTACACCAAACTGATCGAAGAAGAAAAATAAGCACGTTGAGAGATCTACACATTCTGCAACTTGGAGAAGTCAAAAGGACGAAGGAATTTATGATGATAGCAAAACAATACACTATGGGTCTAAGCGAAGTGTTAAATGTATTTATTATTAGCAACGCGATGTGTTATATTATGTCGTATATACTAGAGTGGATGCGGAAGTGGAAGCATAGAATAGGAACACCGAGAACTGAGAACACGAGGGTTACGTGGTTCAGCCTTGACGGCCTACATCCACGGAGGAATCCCTTAAGGGTTACATCTTTATTGTATAAGAGTGTAGTACAATAATCTGTGTTACAATGAGCCATAACATGAGTATATATAGACGACTAAACCCTAGACTACTAGTACAAGCAGGACTGGGCTTGGGCCTATTACATTGGGCTAATATGTCTAATATATATCTCTAACACCCTCCCTCAAACTCAAGGCGGAAGCTCGATGAAGTCTTGAGGTTGGATAAGTATAAGATGATCACTTGGAGATGCCGTGAAGAATGCCTTTGAAGAAACCACAATGAAGAATATGCCAATTGACCAATTACGGAGTTTCAAATGAGGAAACAGAGTCCAAAATTGGAATCTACGCGAAAAACTGAGCAAGATAGGCCCTTTCGAAAAATTTGACTTTTGGTCAAAGGTCAACGCAAAAGTCAAAGTCAACAATGGTCAAAGTCAACAGATCCAGTGTCAAAGTCAACGGCTACATGGTCCGGGTCGGTTCCGGGTTTTCCGGGTCGGATCACGGATCGGGCTGCAGGACCGCTGACTCATCCTGCTGACGTGGAGATGACGTGGACTAGGGCTGACGTGGACATGCTTGCGTGGCTACTGACGTGGATTAATGACGTCACCTGACGTCATCAGCCTGAGTTCTTCGGCGCGTGGAAGGCACGTGACGGCGTGTACCGGCGCGTGGTGGAGTGACAGATACCCAGGCGGCGCGTGTAGGCGCGTGTGACCTCGTATGATTACCAGATTCTCAGGCCAAGTGGATCGGGGGACGACAAGGCCATCTTGGCGGCGCGTGTGGCTGAGATCCGAGCTGGGAGTCGAGAATCTTCGGCGGCGCATGTGAGAGTTCCAGTAGCCGTTGTTCGCGCGTGGTGGCGCATTCGGCGTCCGTTGGAGGTCGGGTTCCTGGGTTTTGGTCGCAGTATGCCATGGAGCACGTCTGTCTTGTTGGTTTCATCAGGCGAAGGCTTGATGTGCACAGATCTGATAGGGAGAGGCACAGATTGCTTGGTTGTTTGTGGATCTTGGACACAGCACAGAGCCATGGTGGCTGCGAGATGCCGTGGAGTCTAGATCCAACCGACAAACATGTGTGACTTCTGATGGTGGTGTGCACGTGATGTTCTTCTTTGCTTGCTAGAGATGTTTTGCTTGATGCCAAGAACGAAGTTTGGCTCTGATACCATGTTAAATGTATTTATTATTAGCAACGCGATGTGTTATACTATGTCGTATATACTAGAGTGGATGCGGAAGTGGAAGCATAGAATAGGAACACCGAGAACACGAGGGTTACGTGATTCAGCCTTGACGGCCTACATCCACGGAGGAATCCCTTAAGGGTTACATCTTTATTGTATAAGAGTGTAGTACAATAACCTGTGTTACAATGAGCCATAACATGAGTATATATAGACGACTAAACCCTAGACTACTAGTACAAGCAGGACTGGGCTTGGGCCTATTACATTGGGCTAATATGTCTAATATATATCTCTAACACGAAGTTTCAGTTTTGTTGCTAAGAATGGCTTCAATGGCACGGGAAGGTGGACCATGAATGAATACCGACTTGACGGGGAGTTTGCAAACACGACTAATAATGTAAGGTTTTTTTCTTCTTCTTCTTCTTGATATTATATATTTATAATCCATATTGCTCTGTTTCTTGAGTTTCTTTGAAATCTATTTATATCATTTGATTCTCAAACTTGATTGCCTGAGAATAGATGAGTGTGAACTTTAACATATTCTAGGAATTGGGTGTTGACACATAATTGATTCTATGATCGAGTCCGACTTTAAATGCTTATTCTCTCCCATTTTATTTGGTTACAATTATGGTGACCCACTTTTTTTTTTCTTAATGATGTTGAATTGCTTAATGTTGTTGTCCAAAGTTATTTGATTTTATTTATTATGGAATAAACAGCCATGGATTTTTTGCTGATGCATATATATATGTTTCCTAATTTCATGTTTAATAATTTAAAAAAAAAAATACACAATGCAAAAATTTCAATATGGTTTAAAGCATGAACGTCTCCCTAAATGTTTTTATTGTTGTTGTTTTTTTTTTTTTTTTTTTTTTTACAAGATAGAATTTCTACTCTAGTCTAATCTAAGTGTATATGTATGTGAAATTCCTTCCTGGAGACTTAAACCCCAGCCCTTGTCCTTCACACTTCACAAGCATTTATTGTTATTGCAGGATAATTATGTCATCTATTGCATTTCAAAGAAGGAGAATATCTAGAAGACCAACCTCTAAGACCTCATTGGGCAAGAGATGGAGCATCTCCAATCGATCTATATTAACTTTTTTTTTAATAGAAAGTAAAAAAACACTAATTTCATTTTTATTATTTCTTAAATAGTGATATATCATTTTTTTGGGTCATTTTCTGAATGAGTTACAGCATTTTTTACTGATATTTTCAAATTTGTTAGATTAATCATGTTAATATCTTATTCTAATGTATTTGTTCCTAATTTGACCTTTGCTTTATCTTGAGCATGTATATGACGTTACTAATCAACACTAATTTCACAGTAATTCATTTTTATTATTTCTTAATTAGTACTATTTTATTTTTTTATCATTTTCTGAATGTGAGTTTTGTACATTATTTTTTTAATGGTTTTTTCAAATTTATTAGATTAATCGTGCTAATATCTTATTAATCGTGCTAATATCTTATTATTCTGATGTATATTAGTTCTTAAATTTGACCTCTGTTTTATCTTAGACTATGTCATGCCATGCCATTTCGAAACATAAATAAAAGAGAAGAGGAGAGGATGAAAGAGATTTAAATGTAATACAAGATAAACGACTTAATTATACCTTAGGATGTTTATGAATCTTTTAGACTCTAGAGTGATACCGGTAAGCTTGTTCAAAAGTTATATTAGCTAGACTTAAGTGTATTAGACTATTAGTTGCAAAATCATCCAATTTTCCTTATTTCCTTTTGCTTTTTTTTTTTAAATAATAATAATTTCCTGCTGGTATTAGCGGATAGGTAAGAAAATAAAATAAAAGAAATTAGTAGATGGGTTTTCACACACTAGATTACGTGCTGAAACCAAGTGCTAGTACATGCAAACGCTAAAAATGCATGCAAGCCAATAATTGGTTGTCTTAGTTGGACTTTGAACTAAGCACGTCCTTCACAAAGAAATATTATTCAGCAATAATCAACTCTCTAATCCGGGGCCTATAAATATTCCCAGATCACATCATATATTGAAAGAAAATAAAAATCAAATTACAACAACAAATAAAGAAGTATAATAAAAAGTTAAAAGTAACTTAAGAGTCCGTTTGGGAACAACTTATTTAATTTTTTACAGAAAGTTTATTGCTAAATTTATAATAGAAAAAAAAATAAAAGAGAAAAAAAAAAGTAAAAGAAAAAGTTGGCCTTGGAAACCTGTAAACAACGCTTGCATTAAAAAAGTAAACCAAAAAGTAACTCAAGTGGGCCCACATACACTTGCAAATGATCTTTTGTTCTTGAAAAAGTAGCAAGTGGGCTTGCAAATAATCTAAAGTTTCACGTGGGGAAAATAAGCTGAATAAGCTAAAAGCTAGTTTTTTCAACTATTTTCAAAAGCAGCCTAAATCAATCAGGTTCAACAAGTAATAGGACTCTATCATCCAAACCTAAAGACAACAGATGGCCTATCCTCCTCTGTTGAGGTCCAAAAACACGTGGTCAAAGGCTTGTAAATAAACACATTGTTTGGCTAGTATACAGTCCATTAGCATGAGTAAGATTGTGTTATGCTTAAGCGAAGAAAATTCAATTAGATTCTTAATTTTGCGCTACGTGTTTTATCTAATTTTCAATTTTGCGCAAAGTGAATTATTGAGTGTAAAAATCGAAGAGTCTAAATCTAATTATATTCTAAATTGGATTTCAATTAAAGTCCAATTTTGCACCACGTGTCTATCTAATTTTTAATTTTTGTAGCAAGTGAATTATTGAATGTAAAAACTGAAGAGTTTAATCAAATCATAGGCCATTGTGCTATCCTTTTGAAGGGAATTTCATTATCTTTAAAATGGATAAAATTTTATTTTGATCAGATGGTTGGATCAAAAATTCAAACTCAGCAAAAAAAATGGCAAGCTTTTGGGATTTTGAACTCTTGGATCACTAGAATAATTAATCCAATGTAATTCCTCATTTTCTTACTTTTTAAAGGCACGGTTTTCATTTTTTAGGACTTAAACCAATATTTTAGCATGCTAAAGGCCTTACAAAATAAGGTATCAATAAATAAGAGGTTCCAAAAACAAAACAAAATCCTCGTTAAGATTGGCCCCACACATCGCAAGAACATCGACATATTTGTTCGCTTCCCTATAAAGGTGTTGATTTTTCACCGTAGGGATTCAATCAGACCTTCCTTGCAATGCTAAAATTGAATCATTTGCATTGGAAGGCTCATTTGCTTTGCTGAGCAGATCAAAAACCAGCTTGGCATATAGCTGATCAATTTCTACAGCAAGAAGATTTAAGGAGATGCAGAGGTTAATCCCATCTCTTAAAGCTCAACATTGTTGTCTATATATAGAATCTATACTATAGCCTTAAACTTACTATTATATTTAGCATGGTTTGTTATTGAAAATTAATATATTAAAGGATACTCCACTCAATTTACTGATCCCATCTCCATCATCCATTAAATTTTGGCAAATAGAGGAGGACGACACCGAGGAGATGGAGAGCTTTCCCTAAAAAAAAAAAAAAAAAATTTACAGGTGGCTTAACTCAACATGCCTCATTTTTCATCATCTTTCTTTCTTCCCAATGTAAAAAAGGGTAAAATCAATTACATTTAGCGTGTCTCAGAAATGAAAACATGAGTTAACTCACGTTTTCATATATGATTACACAAACACCGCTCATGTCAGGGCCGGCCCAAGGCCTGGGCAAGTTAGGCCTAGGCCTAAGGCCTCACCAAAAAAACAAAATTCCCCATAGGGAAAAAGGCCTCACTTTCAATGGTTAAAGCCCCAAATTTTTATAAAATTACACATATATTTCAAAGGTTGTGCCTTTTTTTATTAGTGATGTTAAGGATACTATAAATTTTATTATTGGCTTACAAATTGCCATGTTATTAATCACAAAAAAGTGATTTAAACATTCAATAGTTAAATTGATGAAGTTCATAAATAAGAGTCAGTGTCACATTATATTTTGAACATTTTATAGTGCTTTTAGCACATTTTTCCTTTTCATTTCTATTAAGACTCTCAAAGTGTGAGACCAATAGAACTCTAAGCCAATTCAAACCCTAAAATGTTTCAAAAAAATGTTGCAAATGTACTATTAAATTATCAATTATAGATTAATCTCCCCTAATAGTTTGAGACTTTAATTTTGTAAATTGATATCCAACAAAACCACACACCAAATAATATTTATCTCTCTCTCTTAAAAACAAGATATAAAATTAAAAATTAGATTACAACTTTACTTAACTATACATCGTCATATATCCAAAATAAAGTATCTTTTTTAATTGTAATATATTTTTATTTATTTTTATTAATATTTATGGTTCAAGTTCAACTATAATATTCAATTCTCTATATGAAATTAACATTAGTGTAGTTGGTATTGTTCAACAAATTATGTATTTAATGTATCAAATTAACCTTGATTTGATTAGTATTAGATAATTTTGTTTAATTAATATTTACATTAAAGGCCTCGCATAAATTTTTCGCCTTAGGCCCCAAATTATAATGTTGGGCCACCCCTGGCTCATGTCAAAATATTGGAGCACACATACGCGTTATTTTGTAAAAATATTTCATAACTAAGAGGTGAAAAGTTGTTATTAGTAGAAGATAAAGTAATATTATTAGTGAGGAACACTCTTGCCTAGTTGCCTTAACTTTCTCACCAATGCGGTTTCTCATGCCACCCTATTGTTGTTATAATAAAAGTTGATGTTTTTAGCTAAAAATGTTGGATCTAAAGGCTCCAGCCCTTGGCTCATGTTATTAGCTATTCAAATCAATACATAACATGTAGCAGCATATAGTACAAAGTTTGATTCCACTGCTTGTTGGATAGAAAAGCTTTGTATGTATTCAACATAATTTTAACTCACTAACTTGAGCTTTGAATGTTAAGAGATGATATCCTAAGTGGCCACTGTCCACTAAATTATAGACCAAACAATTTGTGCTAACAGAGTAATCGACAATAGGTAAAGACTAACCCTTAAGTCACATATAAATAAACTATCGATTATTTAAATGTGAGAATAGCACTTTTAATTTAAGCATAAGTGGTTTTCAGGAAATTTTGCTTGAAAAAAATATAGAGACTATGAAGTAAATAATAATAATGGTAAATTATATTTTGGCTCTTTTAGTTTTGGGGTTATTACCCATCTGGTCTTTAATTAAAATTTTATTTTCTAATACTTTAATTAGTGCCTAAAGTTGTCTTTATTATTAATGTAGACCTTCCAAATAAGTCTAACTGCGATCCCTTAAATATTACATGCAAGCTTAAAAACAACATTAAGTTCCTAAAAACTTCTATCTCAAATAAATAAATAAATAAAAAGGTTCTTAAAACTTCATCCATATTAGCAAGATAGCAACTTTGAAAAATGTTTAATTTCTTTTTGCTTTTATTAAAAACATATTCAGTCCAAGGGGTTAAAATAAACCCCTTTAGTTGGTAATATATATATTTATATATATATATATATATATATATAAAATGAGGTACAAAGCACAGTTCCTGCTCTTTGCTTTGCGTATGTTGGTTTGAAATACACTTCTTTTACTGTCTTCTTTGTACTTGTTTGGAATCTTTCTCTTGTATGAGCTAGGTTTGAAGCTCCACTTTTTGGTCTACCTCCTCTCCAAACCTTTTCCTGATCGGTCATTCATTACACTCTCATTTCCTAACTTTGACTTCAGTGTGTGGTTAAATCACCTCACTAGGAAAGACAAATTAGCCATATTGAGAGAACTAGAAGCTCTCAATTAAACAACCTAAGGGAGGTCCTTTCTTGATTTAGGTGTGAAGATACTTGTGACATTGTTTGAGTGGGTTTCTTGAACTTTTTAAACACACACATACAAAAAAGCCCAACAACAATTTGATCTAAAATCTGGAAAGTAAAAAATAAAAATTTTTAGTAAGCCTAACAACAAAAATAGAAATTTGTTGATCTTAAACCTTAAAAAAAAAAAAAAAAACACACACACACATTTAGATCATACCAAATTTAAAAGAGATATAGCTCGTAGGATTTTCTAATAAATTTATCATGCAATAATTTCAAAATATAAAACCTCATAGAAGCCAATTGTACGGGTACCATGGTGATGCGAAACCTCATAGAAGCCTAACAAATTTTTTTTTTTTTTTTTTTTTTTTTTCTATAATCAAAGTTTGCTTGCTTTTATTAGTAGGGTCACGTTGTGAACTCTAACCGATGGATCCCACCATTCCAATGCAGTCTCCATGTGACCAACCTGTGCAATCATGAGGATTGGGGACAGTTGTTGGACTTCTACCCCAGCTTCAACCCTATTTCTCCAGCTCAACATACATATATTTTTTTAACTTAAAAAAAAAATTATACCTTTTACTCTTAAAATTTAGAATCATTATCATTTTGACCTTTAATATTTGAGATTCTTTTTTCTATTGATCATTTTGTTCATGTTTATAACTAATATGGTTGTTAAAAGAGGGGGAAAAAAATACATGGTCGTTTTGTTTGCACTTACTGTCGAAGCAATAATAAAAGATGGATGGAATGACCTTTTTGAAAATGAAATCAAATTTGCAAATTTGGTGTAGAAACAAAAATCTCAATAGTAAGAGACTAAAATAAAAACAAACCTAAACTTTCAGGGTCAAATGTATAATTTAGTACATTTTTTATTTTATATATATATATATATTATTTTTTTATATAATTTTTTTTAATATATCATATCACATTTATCATGCATGTAATGACATATGGATTTTACGCTATGGGACTAGTGTGGCATATACTCTACTAGTAAGCACAATCATGAAAAAAAAACATAGAAGTTTGGCAATATAAAATAACAACCGGTAAACAAATCCTAAAAGTGTGTAACAATTTCCTTCAGCATTTAACACATTTTTATAATGAAATTGGAAATGAACTAATATAAAACAAAGTCTAGGTATGAATTATCTATGGTGAAAGAGGTCATTTCCGACTAGTCCCCAACAAAAGTTTGATATACGAAGTCTAGGTATGAATTATCTATTGATGGTAAATTATAATACATGGAGGCAAAAGTGAGGGAAATTAGTACTAATAATTTGGTAGCAATGATTGTGGCAAGGAAAAAAATTAGATTGTTTATCCGATTTTTTTATTTTTTTTTATAGGGATTGTTTATCAGA
The DNA here is from genome assembly GCA_030021035.2 of Notholithocarpus densiflorus. Lineage (NCBI taxonomy): Eukaryota > Viridiplantae > Streptophyta > Magnoliopsida > Fagales > Fagaceae > Notholithocarpus > Notholithocarpus densiflorus. The sequence continues at coordinate 450 of JARYZH020000976.1, read as the reverse complement.
ATTAGTTCTTCATTTGGTTTATTTTTGGGTTCTTTATAAGTTTATAATATATACCAAAGGGATAGAGTGCTATTGCTGCCCAAAAAAAAAAAATCTATCCATAAACTACCTCTCAATTCGTCTTATCAATATCATAGCGGATTATTATAATTGTATTTAAGTTTTCCAATTCAATAGTAAAGATCTTATTTTTCAAAAACTCGTAGGAAATATGTGTGTGAAAAAAATATTCTAAGGAATTAAAATAGTAACCGATGAAGCATTAGTTACATTTGCACTATACCAATCCTAATTGACCTAGAACATATTCGCTGTAATTAAATTTAACACATGTCCTAGCAACATATTATTATTAGATTGGCTCTAACACTATTTATTATAATAACCTAATTAAGGGTTGGTCACATCTTTGTCACACCCAAAATGACTAATCAAACTATAATTAAGAAT
>JARYZH020000975.1:0-48598 GCA_030021035.2 Notholithocarpus densiflorus | reverse complement strand
TTGTTTGGGCTTTGTTTATAGATTTTCAATCCATATGATATGGGTTCATACTAAGAACTTCTTAGTATGAAGTTTTTGATGAAGAATGATTTTAAGTAGATGATTTACCCTATGATAACATTGTATCGTTATAACCAAATACAAGCATTGACATTCTTTTTTTGCATGAATTTTTTGTTGTTGCTTTATGCCACTGTTGTCAAATTAAATCAAATTAAAAATATAACGAATAGAGAAGATTTGTGCAGTACAAACACTTTTTTGGAGATGCTGTGTGAGGTTGATGTGTGTGAATGTGGAGGCATTGGTGTTTAGCAGCGGCCAAAATAGCAAGAAGTTATTGTTGCCACTCAAGAGTACATGTTATTTTATAATTATACTATGAAACAATGTACTGAGGGGCTATATACACGAGCACAACTTCAATGTCATATATAGGGGTTGATTTTGTTGATAGAAATGTATAGGGGTTGATTAATATTGCTTTTCCCATATGTTGTGGTAATTAAATCCCAAACTAGTCATTAAACTGTACGATGCATAGGATAGTTGAATGAAAGTTATACACATTCACTTTTATTGGTACAATCATTTGAAAGCAATCAAATTTGATAATTCTAATTCAAAATAATTGTTGAAAATATGTATAAATATATTAGTCAAATAAACGACATTCATCTAAAAGCCACAATGATATGGTTCAAGCATGTTCCAATAAAAAACCATTTCAAATAATTACAACATATCAATTTCTAGAAAGAAACCTCATCCCCAAGAATAATGAGCTATCCACATCAAACATGGCATTACTTTCTCTTTTTTAAATTATCCACATAAAAAAATAAATAAATAAAATAAGTAGACTCCATACTACCTAGAGATCATTACCAATTGTCACAATAAAAAATGATATGACTGAAAATAAAGGTGGATAAATACTAACAAAATTATATAAATCACAACAATGAGCTATTATACATTTATAGGATTTGAATACCACATGATTTAAAAAGAGGTTGAGCTTAAGAGTAAAATGGTGATCCTAGACCAATTAAATATTTTATTAAGCCACTCTACCACTCTCTATGTCCTTAAATTACAAACAAAGTCCATTAAACGCACTCAATTCAAATTCACTAATTCCAAAGAATTTCCAAATATTATTTTCGATACTACAAGCAACATATAATGCCTTATCTACCTTTGACTTTCATCAAGTGTAACAATTTATATTTTAATAATTACTAAACAAATGCAAGAGAATAAAATTTTACAAAATATTTATGCTTGATAAATCCATTGATATTTATCCCTTTTAAAAAGTCTGAACTACGTGAAAAACTAATCAATTTATACAATGCAAACTATTGGGCTATCTTAATTGTTAGACAATAAGCTCACATTTAACTTGTGTAAAGATTCTAATCCCAATAAACATGTGTTTGTTTAAATTATAGACAACTTTTAGCCTATGAACATGACATCACCTATTCTCATCCCAAACAATATATGTATGTCCATAGTCTTGGCATAAATTACAGACAACTTTTAGCCTTTGAACACGACATCATTTAATGTTAGTTGGTATGAGAAAAGTCTTTTGCTTCAAGAATACAATCGACCAAAAAAAAAAAATTCCCACAAAAAGCATAAGTCTAGAAATAATCAATTACATGTTGAAGAAAATGCAATTGCTCATTTTTCCTGTTCTATCGTAACTCTCACATCCAAGAAATAGATGTTGGACCAAATGATCTAGATGAATGTCATATTCCCATTTCCTTGTCTCTTTGTTTTTCTCTTGTCAACTATGAACTATCATTTGGCCAACCCTTGCAATTTGAATTACTTCTCTAGTCACCTCTTTCTCTTTTATCATAGTTTAAAATAAAGATTATATAATATTTACAAAGGGAAAATAAAATAAAGATTATATAATATTTACAAAGGGAAAAAAATTAAAGATTATGTAATATTTACAAAGGGAAAAAAAAAATCATATAATGAGCCAATGAGCTTTAGGCTTTAGCTCAAATGACATTCCCCTTCTTGTTAAAGCAAGGTGATGTGTAATTTACCAATTAAAAAAAATGCAAATGAAAATTAAATAAAGAACTTGAAAATTATTGATTCTTTTTTTGAAGAGAAAAATTTTCATTTATGTTAAATAGAGTTCAATACAGCAGTGGCCGTTGGGGTTGTGAGAATGGTGGACTGTGACCAATCCAAAAATTTCTATCAACCAAGTGAACTAAAAATATAGGTAAAGAGTGTGATGCTATGTTTGCAGTTCCATGAACAAAACTTAACTTTAATTGCCTAAACTTCTAAGCTCTCTCTTTATGTCATCTGTAATTGTGTCCCCAATTTCCATTGAAGCTTATGAATATATTACTAAGATGATTACAGCTGTCATCCCCTTCAAGTATCACTTGAAAGTTTGTGCCTATAACATTACTCTAAAAAGAATTAATGATATTGTTAAGGGGGGAAATGTAATTTTATTGAACAAAATTGCTAAAATTAGTGTGTGTATTTTAATAAAAAAATTGGGGGGGGGGGGGGGGGCATTTCTGCAACTAGTCAATATATGCCTCCATCCCTAAAATTAGCAACCTTATAGCTTCCATGGCTTCCAATAATTACCTCCGTCGTAGTTGAATTTTTGTCATAACACTAATGCTTACTCAGTGTTGCTACTGTTGTTCCCTTGCATCTCGAATGATTACTCAAAGGCTTCTATATAAAGCACTGCACATTAAAGTTTACCTTTACATGCTACATTGAAGTTATAAGGTTTCCAACTCAAATTGAATTCAATTTTTAAATGTATAATACTATTGATATATTAGAAATTAGACATTACATGATTTAGTTCTTGTGAAGTGTGAAATTGCCTAGAAAATATCTTTACCAATTAATCATCTATTTCAATAAAATTTAGATAGTTAGAAAAAATAAATAAATAAAAGGAAGCAATTTTAGAAGTTTTTTTTTTTTTTTTTTTTCTCTGAATCTGAATCAATAACCTATCGCCTTATATCACAAAACAACAAAGGCAAAATCATAATAAATAAAGTAAGAGGAGCTACAAACATTGAGAGAAAATATGAGTTTCAATTTTAATATATATTTTTCAAGATTGTAATTTTACTGTTTCAAACAACGCTAATGAGCTAAATCGTATAATAACGGGCATAATGCATAACCTTGTCATTGTCAACATTATATTAAAATTAAAAAAATATTTAATCAGGATGGATAAGAGGAAGCTTGACTAAGTTCCACCTAAAAGCTCTCTCTAGCTTGAGATTGTACATGCCAATTCGTGAAGAGAAATGAATGAGTTGATAGAAAAACAAAGAATCAAGTCAACCCATCAATTGACTTCAAGGGGGGAAAAATAAAAGGTTGAAGAATTGGCGTTCAATAACATATAATGAGAAATGATGCTCTCAAAATTATTAAAGAACTAGCCGCGAACCTGCGCGTTGTGCTTGATAATTATTTTTACGGTGGTTTTATTAATTTTTTTTTAACAATTTAAACTAATTTAATAATGAGTAATGTATTTCGTAATCATATTTTTATTTATTATAGGAACAATCATAAATTATAAATATAAATTTTGTCGTACCAAAATAAAAATAATACAATTTTTCTCAGAAATTTAAAAGACAAGTTAACAAAAATATTCATTTTTGAATAAAAGTTATTTATAACATTTTGTGAATCATTAAAAAGAATATAAAATTTATAAATTATTCTTTTAGTTTTAAACAAACTTTCTCAAACCTTATTTTTTCTACCTACAATCCAAAACACCGAAAAACGTAACTAAAAAAATTAATAAAACTTAACAATGATTAATTGGACCAATTAGGAAGACAATTTGTTGTTAATAATCTATTAAGGTTATTGTCTTTGTAGAAATTGTAATTTCGTCCACCCAAAACATATTATCAAATAAACAATTATAAGCAAAATCTAAGAATTAAATTTCTATATATACATTGTTATAAAATAATAATAATAATAATAATAAATTGCCAAAAGCTAAAATTTGTCACCCATCCAATTATTTTCGTTTGGCTAACCTTTGTTTTTCTCTAAATAAATGGCATTATAGAGTACTTTATCAACCACAAAAGATTAAAAAAAAACAAAAATTAGTAAAGTCTTATTGTTTAACATCTAAATTGAGCACTATAAAAAATCATGCTATGTAATAGAATAAATACCAAATTACAATAAATACCAAATTATCTAAATCATGCTATGTAATAGAATAATATTATATTTTTATATGCTATATTTAATTCTTTATAATGCAATAGGATAACATTTAAAAATCAAAGAGAACCACAAAAAAAAAAAAAAAAAAAAAACAACAACAACAATTTAAAAAACAAAACTAAATATCACCGCGCACCCTTAGTGCGATGGTCACTCCACAAGTATAAGTGCTTGTGGGATATGGGGAGCAAGGGCCGGGGTTTAAGTCTCCAAGAGGGAGTTTTACACACATATATACTTAGATTAGGCTAGAGTAGAAATTTTATCTTGTATTAAAAAAATAAAAAAAATAAATAAATTGCATTAATGCAAAGTAGAGTTTTAAAGAATATAAAAAATTATCAACCTAAAGCAAAGATGCAAGAAAAATTAAAAAAATCCACAAAAAATTGAGAGAGAGAGAGAGAGTGACTTTTTTTTGTGAGGGAAAACTATGTATAAAATCGAAGAGATAGTGACAAATTTATAGTAAGAGAGTGTGAATAAGAAGAGACAAATTTAAAGGAAGATGAAGGAAAAGAGGAAGAATGATATTAATGTAGAGGGTAGTGAGGAGATGAAAAGGTAAGAGAGGGAAAAAGATTAGAGAAGTAGCGGGAAAATGAAAAGGTAAAGGAGGGAGAAAGGTTATAGAAGTGTAAATATTAAAAAAATAAATGTTAAAAACAATTATAGGAAAATTAGAAAGAAAAAAAATAATGACGTGAACGTTGATGTGGCTCAACTGGAGCGTAGCAACAATAAATGCTACGCTTCAGCTTTTAAATATATATAGATATAGATATAGATGATCATTTGAAACACAACTCCTACAAAATGATATTAACTCAACAAAGCAATTAAAATTTTACTTTTAGTAATATCAGAATTGATGCATTGTTCAAAAGAGTAGCATATATTTTTTTTAATAAGCAAGAAGGTGAAAGCTTCCAACTACATTCTATATTAAACCTAATTTATTGAAAACAATAGATTTTTATTATGTAAACAACAATATACAATGGTTCAAACAAATGTGCTAAGAAAGGAGGGCAACCCATCCAAACACCCTCCACTTTGTCAGCCATATTTGCACTTGACCTAATGATGTATACAAAAGAAATAGTTCTAAATTGAGAATTGAAAGAGTGAATTCAACAACCAAACCAAGGTAAGTGAGATTCGGGAGATTGCTATCAAAAGCCTAGACTGCTCTTTGATTATCACCTCTACAATAATGTTCCTTAGCCCTAGTCTTGATTGCCAATTGAGCTACTTCCCACATCACCCACCTAGTTACCATCATTGCTTCTATTTTAACTGGAAGAGCTTTGTTCATGGAAAATAAAACACACTCAAAGTGATCCCTGGCCATAGTTATTATTTTAGTTCGTTTTTACCACATTAATGACACACCGTCACTCACTTAACGGAAATATATTATGTGGCAAATGGAGTGCACTATTAGCACAGTAAATGCTCATGTGGCGAATAAAATAATAATAAAAAAAATTATTTGTTATTTAATAAATATCAAGTCAGCATAAAATAATAATTAAAAAAAGACATTTTCATGTTTTTTCTAAATTCTTTTAAAATAAAATAAGATAATTAAATTAAAAAAATTTATTCCTTTCATTATTTTTTCTGAAGAACATGTTTATGTTTTTTGTGTTTATCCCCATAACATGAATCATATTCTTAGATTAATAAGAGTTAAACAAAATTACATTTTATTAAGCATTTTCTTGGCAATCATCGCAACAAATTTTCATTTATTACAAACCCAAAAAAAATTCACACAAAACTTCCTTATCAAAAACATACAAAGTTTCTTATCTTTTTTTTTTTTTTTTTTTTTTTTTTTTTTTGTGAATTTTGAAAATCTAACCATTGAATTTCATGTTTCTTATATTCTTAACATGCATAGCAAATTTCGTTAAAATTGGATATTATTTACTATTTGATCAATAAACTTATTTTTTACAAACAATTTTAGATTATAAAAATTTGAAATTATAACATTTGTTTGATGAGATAACAATTGATTTTTGATTTTCTTGAAATTTTACATGCATGAAGAATATAATAAGAATATGCAATCTAACGGTTTGATTTTCAAAATTTACACTCAATATAGAGATATATGAGGAGTTTGTAGAGTTGCTAGTTTGGAGAGAAATTTTCTTCGTCAAAAATTGGTTATAGTGCCAAATAGTTTAAAAAATAATTTCACTACTGTGGATGCTCTTAGATCAATAAGAGTTAAACAAAATTACAATTTATTAAGCATTTTCTTGGCAATCATACACAACAAATTTTCATTTATTACAATCCCAGAAAAAATTCACACAATGAGAATAAAAATGGAGATCTCTCTCTTCCAAAACATGTTCATGGCCGAAAGCTTCGAGATCTACCTCCTTGCTCATCGCCACCGCCACCACCACCACCACAACTGGTTGTGGTTCTTTTTTTTTTCTTTCTCTGACTGACCCATTCTCTTTATCTCTTGATTTTGCTCAAACCCAAATCCAAACCCAAAAGCCTCAACCTCCTCGCTCAGATCGGTGCTTTGGTCTCTCTCTGGCTCAAATCGATGTCTTTCTCTCTCGGTGGGTCTCTCTGTCTCAGACCGGTGTCTCTCCCTCCCCGATTCCCCTTTCTGCTCACCCTTCCTTGTTTCCTCCCCTCTCCACTGTTGGGATTAGTGCCCTTAAATCCTATTGTATGATGCTATGTATAATATTATGTATGACATTATGTATGACTTAATATTGTGTTTAATAAAGTTGTTTTATTATTATCTGAAATAATGGTAACATGAATATTCAGACATTATCATATAGTCCATGAGATGCATAGTATGTGATTTAGTCACAGAAGATATAAATCACAAGTTCTTTGTAAACTCAGAATTGAAGTTCGTAGTCGGTGATGAAATTGGGCGTTTCCTCTGCGAAGACTATAACATATTAATTACGATGATTTGTCTTGATCATGGAAGTGGAGACTTCTAGTTGATATGTTGATATGTTTTAAGAGTTAAGACATATTGAACTGGACCGGTGTGAGATTTATTATTCTCCTAACGACTGTCACATGAATAATAAATCTCACGACTCATATTTGCATGAACTCTTAATCCTGAGAGAATAATGGACCTGATCATGAGGTGTAGGTTGCTTTGATATATCGGGAGTGAGATCTAAAGTAACGGTCAAAACCTCAGTATGTTGGGCAGCCATATTTAGTGTTGATGGAATATATATTCTCAAGATAGAATTCACAGTCTCTTGACGGAGATACAAAATATTCCCTTGAGATAAGTTTAATGGGTTTGTTATTCAGAGAGTTAGGCCTAACCACTTTAGTAAGACTAAAGTATATATTTATGAAATTGGATTTCATAAATATATGTTGAATAACTTAAAAGGATTAAACCGGGTACTCAAGGATTAAGATGTAGTAATTTACAAAGTGGCAGTCTACATTCATGACTTTGTATTACTACGAATATTTTATGAAAGGGTTGCATGTATGATAAAGTCTTGGGATATAATTTATAGATGAGGCGTAGAGTGCAACTATATTTATATAGTGGTATTAAATATAGTTAATGGTAACTTTGGACTTGTCAAGAGTTGACAGAAAAGCTCAAGGCCCATTGGAGCTAGTGTCTTATTGGTCCCTTTTGGTCCCACTCCAAGCCACATACTAGAGCCCAATTGGAAAGGTCCAAAAGGCTAGCCCAATTAGATAATCAGTTATAAGGAGAGAAACATACAGAATTTTAAAGAGAACAATTTACAAGAAATGGTGTATGTGAGTGTTGGACATTCTTGAATTCTCTCTTGAACAAATTCATACAACTGATTGAGAGACCACACATCTTGGGCGTTAGTGGAATTGGAGTGAAGATTAGAAGTATTCCCAAGTGCTTACAATCTTTGTTTTGAAATTCACCACACCAAGGTACACTCTCTTGTTCTTATATTCTGAAATTTACATAGTGCATGTTATCAATTGCGAATGAAGTAGATCCATTAATTTTTCGCTACGCACATGCATATTTCCATCATCCACAACCTTCCATAGTTTTGATCTGGGTTTAGAGAGAGGCTAAGATTGGTGTGGTGGTAGTTGTGAAACAAAAATCGGTGGTGGTGGTCGATGGTTGTGAAGCAGTGGTCGGTTGGGTCCGGTGGTGGGTTGAAGGGTGGGTTTGTTGTTGGAGTAGGTCGTGGGGTGGGTTTGTTGATTGTTGATTGCTAGGTTTGAGATGTTTTGGTGTTCTTGTTGGAGATCAGTTTGTGTTTGTGTTTGGTTGACAAGAAAGGGTAAGAAAATCCTAGAAAATCTGAGTTTGTGTTCTTATGTTTAATCTGGGTTTGTGTTCTTTAGTGTACTTGTTGAAGATAATACCAGATCTAAATTCAAGTATTTTTTAATTTTAATTTTGCTTTGTGTTGGTATGATTGAGCTAGGTTTGTGTTGGTATATGTGGATTGATTTTGTTTTGGATAATTTGGTTTATGTATATATGTGGATTGATTTTGTTTGTACAATATTCATTTATGATTTTTCTGGGTTTGATTTTTGTGTTCTTATGTTTGATTTTCTGGGTTTGTATGATTTTTTTTGGGTTTGTGCTCTTCTGTCTTTTTTATGAAGAGGATGGCAGATCTAAATTCTTTTTTTTTTTTTTTAATTTTTAATTCAGTTTTTTTATTTTGGTAAAATTGATAAATTAATTTTTAAAATTCTAAGCTGACTTGGCATTTATTAAATAACAAATAATTTTTTTTTATTTGCCACGTCAACATTTACTGTGCCAAGAGTGCATTCTGTTTGCCACGTATGATATTTCTGTTAAGTGAGTGACGATAAGGACGAAAATGGAACGCGTTTTTAGTTTTAGGGATTAAAAGTGGTAAAATAGAAATGTAAGGACCAAAATAGAAATGACCCTAAAATGTAAGAACTAAAAGTGCATTTACGCCTTGTGTAATAATGTAGGCCATAGCCTTGTAAAATGGGCCAAAACAAAGAAACATGTCCGCTATGCTATGGAAGATTCTTCATTCAACTACAAAGTAACATGTCAAGTTACTATTATTACATTTAAGATCCTTCTCCCTCTAAATTAATTGGTTCATTCATGTGATTGGGTACAAATCAAATTTTAAAGGACATTTATGTAAACAAGATCTGAATGAATTAATGAAATTAGTTTCTTTAGACTAGTTGATTTTTTTTAATGTACATTCTTTTTAATTGGTTGAGTGTTATACCTTAATGAGGTAGGGAAACCAAATGTTATGGGATTTGAATACTCTTTCATTGAGCTCCTTCAGTTAATATCGTTCTGTATAGTTTCGCTGTGCCAATTGGTTTTATTATGACTTATATTTTTCCAATTGGGGAAAGCTAATAATACTCGGTTAAATAGGAGTGGAATTTCAAGGTGAGAGGAGGTGTAATGCTTCTGTTAAAGCCGTATGAATAGAAGAAAAAGTTGTAGATATTATTATTAGGCTTAAAATTGAATTTTGAAGAAAGACCTTTGGGTGTCTCTATAGTTTGCCTAATGTGCATTTGTGGTGCAGTTTATTTAGTGTAGCCAAGTAATCTGTAGGATAATGAATTATAAACAAATAAAGATCTTGATTTTGGGTGATTAATATTCTATAATCATTACTTTTTATAATATATGCCATAGCCAACTTAGACATGATGAGAAGCATATCTTATTTTGCAATAGATTCAGTAATTTATCTTTTCTTTGTTGTAATGGTGTCTAATTTTTTCATCATATGGGTAAATTTTAGATTCCCTTTTAGTATATACTTGTAATTTATTGTACATTGAATTAAAAGAGATACTTGTAATTATCACTTCATGTTTATTCTCATTTCCCTGCTTGTGTGTGTCTTGTGTGCCATTTGTATATACGTTGTTGCAGATTCTTATTTAGTTTAATGGCCTCAGGGGCCAGCTAATCTGATATGTTACGTTAGCTGCTGGTAGCTTGAGCATTAATGGCAACAGGATATTGCAGCTATTACAAAGTTGGCTATTAGGGAGTGTCTCCAGTATGCAAGTAATTGATGCCATCTACTCATCTTATAAATAATTTATGCATCTACTTTTGGGTACATGATGATGCACCTTGTTGCTAGTTCTTCACTGTTTTATGTGTAATTATAGCGGTCCTTCAGCTTCTCAAAGTGTGGATAGAAGTAGGATCCAGCAAATTTAATAGCTGACATATAAACTTGAGATTTCTTAATTTTGTTTGAATAAATTAGAAACAACTTATGAAAAGGCATCAAGTCTTCTAGGCTAAGATTTGTAGGCACTAATATGAACCTTGAGTATCAACAGGGACATAATGTCTAACGAGGCAATTTGGAAAAATTAAGATGTCATGGTGCATTCATATAAAAAGGACGTCTTTTACTATTATGAGCAAGGAATTTTCTTTTAGATGTCTAACAGTGTAAATAAGAAAATGCTACTGTTATAAGCCTATTCATATCTGTCCCAAAACGTTACATCAATAATCTGGGAAGTCTAGGGTATGACAAATATAGAGGCAATTGTATTTGCTATAATAGCTACCATGTAGTTCTTTTGTCATGTTAATCAGAAAGTTCTTTGGATATGGAGACCATTTGCTCCTTTATAAATGCAAAGCCTTTCATTTTAGTATAATATTGTCTCTTCAATTTTTTTTTTCTTTTAAAGAGCTTTCATCTAGTGCTTCATGACCCATTAGGATGCTTTAACCAAAAAAACATTCTGAAGATATTTCATTAAGCTTGTTCAGTGTCTCTTCCTCCAATGTGCGCATTGTGTGAAGGCTTATTTTCTTACATGTAATCATATCATAAATTTTTTGCTTATGTGCAGTTTGGTAAGCTTTTTTACATCATTAATAGGTACTCTGTGTTGTTTTAAGTCTTTTTTATTTGACAAATAATTATTTTATTGATTGTTCATTTTGTACAATTTGAATAGGTTTGCATCTCAGAGTTCCATTATATTTTTCTGCATTATCTCAAATGCTGGTTCTTGTATTTTCTACCTTTTCCTTTATCATGTGATGCTCATATTTCTCAACCTTTTTTAATTGTTTTATGGCAAATCTGATTTAGACCCCTGTGTTGTTGTTGTATTCTCTCCAAAAAAATTCATTTCAAGAGCTTTTATATAGTGCTTCATGACTCACTAGAGATTAGACTGCTTCAATAATAAATAAATAAAAATTGAAGACATTGCAATAGGCTTGTTCAGTGTCTTCCCCTATTGCATTGTGTGAAAGATTTTATTTATTATTTATTTTTATTGTATGTGTAACCATATAGTAAATTTTTTGCTTATGTGCAGTTTGGTAAGCTTTTTTACATCATTAAACAGTACTCTGTGTTGTTTTAAGTCTTTTTCATGTGACAAATAATTATTTTATTGATTTTTCATTTTTGTACAATTTGAATATGTTCGCATATCAAAGTTCCCATATCTTTTCTGCATTATCTCAAATTCTGCTACTGGTGTGTTCTACTTTTTCCTTTATCAAGTGATTTATTTCTAAGCATTTTTTCAATTGCTTTATGACAAATCTGATTTGTACCCCTATGTTGTAGTAGTATTGTCTCTCCAAAATTTGATTCAGGAGGTCAAGGCCTGTGCTTATGGCCTAAGTGGAACCTTCAATATTGGCTGGGGTATCAGAATTAAAATCTTCTAGTGTTGAGAAATCCTCGTTTACCACATCAAGGTACATGTCCAGATCGTTGGCAGTAAAGGTATTAATAACTTGTGTAACATCATGCCAACCCTAAGATGACATTTTTTTTTATATACAAGTACAAACCTTGGATTAACTAAAATGGCATCTCCAACTTTATTAAATCATTAACTAGCAAGCAATGATGGAGGTGAAATGTTCACAAGATCAAGTATACTTGATGGAGATATGTAATTGAGGATAGTATAAGGACTGATTCAACTGAAAATCTCAAACTCTTCAATACTAAATGCTCCACGTGAACTTTGACACAATTTATATGCCCTGCGATGAGTCATTGTCTAAAAGCATAACCCTGTGCGTTGCAATTATATTATCAATCCTTTTGCCACAGATATATTTGTTATGCTATATATTTGAGATTGTTATGTTTATTTTAAGTTGAGGATTGAATTGTCACTAATGATATTGATAACTTTCACTTATGCAATCCACTATATATGTAGAGTTGCATCCTTGAGGCACAGGCAATATAACTTTCATTTGACAAAAATAGGGTTGCAATGGCATTGTAACCTACCTCATCTGTAAGTTTACATGGGTAATTGTGTAAAATGTTAACTGTTTCAATTATAGTTCCAATTTCCAAAAGCTCGGATTCTAGATAATTAAGATTTCCAGTGAACTATACTTGGCATGTTGTCGGAGGATTATTGATGTCCTTAAGGGGTTAATGTAGATGTTCTTATCAATGCGTCTCAATCCACACTATATCCTACTTGTTGCTAACTGAATGGACAAAGTGTTTCACTTTTGGATTCCATACTATCGATGGTACATCAGGCTGGGACATAGTTTGCATATATTACTACACTAGATGCACCTACACCCATGGAACATGCACAAACTCATGCCATATATGCTCTATATTTTGTCTCTTATTATGTGCAACATTGTTTGGCCCTTCCAACCTGAAAGAAATCTAAATCTCCCATGTTGTGTAAATTTCATTAGGGTTTAGTTAGATCTGAATCGTATCTTACTAAAATAGGTGCTTGCAGCTTTTGCATGTTTTGATCTCTTTATGTTATTAGAACTTGACACTATGGTTGATATTAACACTTCCCCTCTTTGTTCAAAATTATTCGTGATCAAAATGCCTTTTTTTTAATTAAAAAAAAATTGTATCTATTTCTTTGATGATTGCAATTTAGTTTGAAAAACTTGGAGTTCTCAATAAAAAATTTTATGTCTCTTTTGTTGAATACTTTTATGATATATGGGTTTTATTCTTTAGGTGGAGAAATATATTTCACATCTGAATTAATGGTTAATTTTTTGTCATGATGTGAAATTTGACTTGTTTATCTATGAAGTTGCAGTTTGAGATATGGGTTTTTATCCTATTGGATTAGTCTAAGGAACATTGGGAATATGTGACTACAAAATTTTTCAGTAATATGCAAAGATTCTGGACTTTAAAATGAGGCACAAAGATTGTAAATTTTGAAAATGAGATATAGATTGAAGACAGTAATCTTTTCTAGTGCTCATTTCTATCCAAAAATGGGTTGGGTAGAACAGGCTATCTGAATAAGTCATTTTTTACTGCCAACCTAGGTGGTTAGGTTATTAGAAGCTTGGATGCGTTGAGAAACTTACTTGATTTTAAGATATAAGAAAGAATTTTTGGGGTATGAACATAGGTTATTTGATCTCTCTCGCTCTCTCTCATATCATGACTCTAACATCTATTCCATCAAAAAAAAAAAAAAAGACTTAACATTTATTAGATTGCTATTTTCTTTTTCTTGGTCATTTAAATTCTGTTAGCCTTTATGGTTTACTTCTTTGACCTTTTTATCATCCTCTGGTCCTTCCACTTTAACCTCTAGTCTGGGTTTAAGTTCTTTGTGTATAAGGTTGAATTTTGTACTTCAATTAAATGATATAAGTATACGGAGTCTGATATGGCCAGAGTGGCAGGAGGTTTTGCAGAGAATTCATTAACCATGGAGACCATGATTCAATAGTCAAATATGAGCAGTTGGGTTAAGTGGGTTAATTCTGATCCACCTTCAACCATATTGCACCTGGTGGTGCAATGTTGGGAACTTGAGGTAACCCTTCTTTCTAAACTTTCCTTCCAAGTGGAAAGTTGATGGTCTTCTCAAGAAGATAGTGAGAGCTTCTTTAATGCATGATCATGTGATGTAGCTTAGCTTGGTTACCGGAAGAGAATAAAATTTGAAGTTGATTTGGAATAAATGCGTACATCGCGATCATCTTGTAGTTCTTTTGCGATAAGCTTGTTGTGAGCAGTCCTCTTATCAAGCGGAGGATTAGGTGCAATGCAGCGGTACATCCTCATGTTCATGTAATCCTTTTTATTTTTAACTTTTTAAATAATAATTGCCCCAAAAAAATCTAGGATTTGTCTTTGCTTATTTTTAATGATTAAATGTGATTATTGAAGAAAAAAGAATGGTAGGGACAAGGTTGGATTTAGGAGTTTCCTTACTATGTAGAGTGGGAACATAGCTGGATTTATATTAGATGATCAGCTCCTTTTAAATTTCTTTATGGTTTAAATCTACTGTGCAGGAGCAGCCTGGCTTTGGCAGACAACTTTGCAAATGAAAATCTAAAGTGGCATGGAACTTGTTTTATTTGTAAATCTAGAGATTGGAGAAAGGTACTCGCTGGTTGTTATCATTGGCTTGGTACTACTGCTATTAGTCTTTCCATTTAAGGAGGCCTTTTTAAATGTGGTACAAATAGGGTGCTGGTGATTTTGTTCTTCACAAGTAGCACAGCTGTATCGAATTTTTTGCTAGGAAAGAGCGTATTGGTTGGACTCGACTATTATAACGTTCATTGGAAGCATCAGCAGGTTGATAAGTTTTTGCATCAAACAGGAAGATAGGAGGTTGTCTTTCGAGCAACAATCACACAAAGATGAAAGCTTTGACTGCTTGCTTTTTTATTTTTTTTTTTTTTTTCCCCTGGTTTTGGTTGGATTGATGTACCTGGATTTTTCCATGTAATTTTTGATAGTACTCACAGAACAGTAGATTTACTTTTTCGGAGTTTGGTTGGCTCTAAATATGTTTATGGAGTATGTGAGATGCAGTTGCTTATTCTGAGTAGTCGTCTAATCAAGTAGAGGCTTTGCCTACCCAAAAAAAATCCAAGCTAGCTTAATCTTGTTATATATGTTGCAGTTCTTATAATAGTTGATGATTGAATTTGAAGTAATGACTCAACCCATGAGAACATAGTGCTATTTGATTGGCGAGAACCCTCTGGCTTTTTGTTATAATGAACTGATAATAGAAGACGTTGCAATGATCGCCTAGAAGCTGTATAGCCTGTATTAGACCGAGATAGATTACAATGAAATGGATCATCAGGCCCATCTAACACTTTTAAATTTTAGGCCCACGACATCTCCTAGAAGCAGATTATTATTTTGTAGATAATGCACACTTTCTTGGATTAGAGGTAAATGAAGAAATTTCTTCCTACTTTCCTCAGAGAATAATTTACCACGGAGTCAAAGATTTTCTTTCTTATTTAATTGGAAGGAAATTGCTTTTCCTTTGCTTTGGGAATGAGTCAGAATGCTACACTCCAAAATAAGCGTGTACCTAAGAAAGTGAATCAATATGGAAAGACCTTGGTTACCAACAACCAGTCTTCTCAGCTTGGACGACCAGTCTTCTCAGCTTCCAAGTTTGGGCCACCAACTATGAAATTGTACTCTCTAAAAAAGTTAAATCAGACTACAAATAGTATTTTCACGGTAGACTATCATATAGTCTTCTTGGCCTCAAAACAACAACATTCAATTTCTTCACTCTGCCATTTCCACTCTCTCTCAAAAATCCATTCAGAAAAACCTCTCAATTTAATTTTCATTCACTTTCCTTTGCCTAATTTCATCAAGCTTTCTTTCTCCTCTTCCTTTTAGATCTTCTCAGACGTACCACTTTCACTATGGCTTTTCCGACAAACGAACGAGCCTCCTCTTCCTCCATCACCCACCAATACAAATATGATGTGTTCTTGAGTTTCAGAGGGGATGATACTCGCATGGATTTTACGAGCCATTTGAATGGCTTTTTGAAGCTGAAGGGTATTCACACCTTCATCGATAATGAACTCCGAAGGGGAGAAGAAATTTCTACTGAACTTCTCGAAACTATTAGAAGTTCAAGGAGTTCCATAATTGTATTCTCTGAGAACTATGCTTCTTCTAGATGGTGCTTGGATGAACTTGTTGAAATTCTTGAGTGTAAGAAGAATGGACAAATGGTGCTACCGGTGTTTTATAAGATGGATCCCTCGGAAGTACGTAACCAAAAGGGAAAATTTGGAGAAGCTTTAGCAAAACATGAAGTAAATAATATAAAGAAGGCGCAAAAATGGAAGGAAGCTCTAAACAAAGCTGGTAGCATATCTGGTTTGACCTACAAGGACGGGTATTTAATTGCTACCCTTTCACTTTTTATTTATTTATATTTTTTATAATTTTCAATTGTGTGTATAGTCACTAAATTTTAAGTAAATTAACACCAGTTACCACTAATTTTTTTCATTGATGGCTTTAATTTTTTTTGGGGTCAAATTATGAAAGTATTAATTCTTAATTGCTAATCTAGTTACTACAAAGATCAAATGACAGCAACATAAGAATATACAATCAAGATAATATTACCAATTAAGTAGGACTTTCTTTCGCAATATTTAGAAAGTTTTCGAAAAATTACTTAATAATTTTGTAAAAACATCAAAAGTAGGTCCCTAATAACTTGTTTCCTCACGTCTATAAAATTTATGTGATTTACTTTTATTAACAACTAGTGTTATGCATGTGTGATGCAAGGTATAATTAAAAATCATATTTAAACTAAAGAATGTACTTCAATAATATTGTTAAAAGTGAATTATAAATTAGATAATAAAAATTTACTTAAGTTACATGGGGAATACACACCATGTAAAACGTAGTTTAACATAGATTATAAATTCATTTAAAATAAATAATGAAACACGTTATAAATTTCTTGAAATTTATAATTGACTTTTTATCAAAATATTATTTTGTATTTTTAAATATTTTGTAATTTGGTTTTACTCAAAAGTAAACTAAGTTAATAATTTTAATTTATTTATAATAAGCGAAAGGGTGAAATTATATCATACAAATTTCTTTTCTTAAATATATATATATATATATATATGTATATATCATACAAATTTCAATACTTATATTACGCTACATAGTGCAAACATAGATTATACATTCATTTAAACTTTTATTAGTAAACCAAAAATTTGTGGTAGGCCATTAACATAATATAAATAAATAACGAAATTTCTCTCAAAATTTGAAAATCTCTTTGGAGTAGAATTTTAATTGGGTAACTTTTATTTAAAATTTTTTGAAACATTGACGATAGAGTTCAACTTAGAGCAACTATGAAATTGTTATAATTTACTTATAATACACCAAATGACCTAAAGAGAAAAATGAAAAATATAAACCAAATAAACAAAGAGGAGGGCATCCACTTAGCACAATTACAATGTAGGATAC
The DNA here is from genome assembly GCA_030021035.2 of Notholithocarpus densiflorus. Taxonomy (NCBI): domain Eukaryota; kingdom Viridiplantae; phylum Streptophyta; class Magnoliopsida; order Fagales; family Fagaceae; genus Notholithocarpus; species Notholithocarpus densiflorus. Next base: position 30,968 of record JARYZH020000975.1, on the reverse strand, counting down.
AATTTTTATTATATAGCATATGGTATGATATAATTAGGACATAAATTCATATAAAATTAACTTTATTGCAAATTTTTAGGTGACAATAATTACTTGAGTGATTATTTTATCATTTTAAAAAAATTTATATAGTGTACCAATGGTTTTATAATTTCACTAACAACATAAATTATACAATTCAATATTTAATTTATAATTAACCAATTTTTTTTTTATGGAAATTAACCAAAATTTTTAAAGGCATAGGAACTTGGCTCAAAGAGAGTATGTCACATGTTGTAACCACAACTTTTAGTGTCCAGCTTTTGTTATATACGAGTCACTGATTTGCATAATGCACATAAATGTTTTATAAAAAGGTAATACGAATATACCTATTATAATCAGTAAAAAATTTCTCTATTATCAAATGAAAAAAAAAAATTTAATCGAGAACTTAAAAGGTAAAGCATAAAAATAACCGTTTCCATATAATATATACAATATAGTAAGCTATGTTAGAAATTTGACAAATTTTCTCAATATCCAAATTTTATCTCCCTAATATCAAATCCCCAGAGAATGTATCTAAAAAATTTATAAGTTAGACAAAAACAAAAAAATGAAACAACTACTTTCAGGACCTAAAATACATTAAAACCTTGATTAAGGGGAAAAAAGTCACCTCTAATACCTAAAATGTAGAAAACTTATCTCAAAATTTTATAAATAAAATAATGTAAATAGCATAAAAAAATGTCCAAAACCAAACCCTTACAAAAACATGATTCAAAACCTAAAAGGAACAAATATATATATATATATATTTAAATTGTTTCTACCTCCTGTCAAAAAAAAAAAAAAAAAAAGTGTATATACACAAACACTTTCAGAATCTAAAGTCCAAAAAAAAAAAAAAAACCCAAAATTCAAAAAATTCAAAAAAAAAAAAATCACATCAACAACCAAATTTCTCTCCCTAATATCCAAAACACAAAAAACATATCTGAAAATTTTATAAATCAAAGAGAAAAAAAAGAAAAGAAAGAAAGATATCGAGGACCCAAAACCCAACAAAATCTTGATAAAAAAAAAAAAAAAAAAACCCACAACAAAGTCATAACTTTTAATTTGAAATATCCAAAAAGAAAAATGCATCTAAATTTTTATTTAAAAAAAAAATTAAGACATACCTCCGGCAATATCAGTTTGATAGGCTGCAATAGTGGATTATGATTGATCTTGCTAATTCCTAAATATTATAACATGGCTCTACTTAATGATTAAACTATAAAACACGCATGAAAAATATTAAGTTACTAATTATTCAAGTAAACCAATATGCACTTAGTAACAAAAAAAGAGTATGTTGATGCTGTTATGTAGAAACAATCCAAAAATAAAAGTGCAGCATTAATTGCAAAAAAAAAAAAAAAAAAAAAGTACATAACACATCGAACAACTCAAAACTGTATTTTCTTGTCAAACTATTATCTAGAAAATGGCACTAATATACACACACAGAGCCAAAATTTAGAGAAAATTCAATTAGATTTTAATTGAATTTTAAATTTTGCGCTACGTGTTCCATTTAATTTTTAATTTTGTGCCAAATGAAATATTGAGTGTAAAAATCAAAGAGTCAAAATCCAATTAGATTCTAAGTTGGATTTCAATTGGAGTCCAATTTTCCGCCACGTGTACATCTAAGTTTTTAATTTTTGTGACAAATGAATTATTAAGTACAAAAACCAAAGAGTCTAAAACCAATTAAATTCTAAATCATATAAATATATATATATATATATATATAAAGCTAATACCATGTAATCTCTTCTAAAACAATGTATAATCTGAATCGTATAATTGTGATTTTTTAAAATTTTACCCGTGCATATGCATAGGCTACACACTAATTAATAATTAAAGCTAACAAAAGCTGCAGTAATTTAGGCCATTTTGAATATGCATGTATTGTAATTTGTAAGTATTAAAAGAATTTTATTCTCTCTATTAGTTACCACCTTAGTCTCTTGTTTTAATTTTACCAAAAAACAAATATGGATCAAATAATATTGGTAGTAAATAAACATAAATTAATTTGAATATGGTAGCTGGGTAACATTATATCGCTAACACTTAACTTAGGAAACTTTTTGGCCATAAGCATAACATTGCTAACATAAATGAGATGTGACCATCAAATCAACAATAACAAATAATTTGTAAGCAAAACATAGAATGAATAGAGGGGAGAGATACAAAAGGGGCAATAAGAAATTTAAATGAAAATTTAAAACAGTAGAGGAATGGTTGTAGGAAGAATAAGTTAGAGTGGGATATAATGGAGGGAGAAGCAGAGTTTACAATGAGAAGAGGAAAGGTTAAAAAATAATGTAATGCTAGAATTTAAGAGATCATGTAGGTAAAAATTGATTAAAATTTTTTAGAGATATAAGTTTTTATTTTTTTATTTTTTTTAGGGAATATAGAGATATAAGTTGAGAAGTCATATATTGCCAAAAGATATATGGTTTTATTATGATTGATAAGTTACAATGAGGTTAGAGAATGTGTAAAGTCATGGTGTACTATTGAATATATTAATATTGTAATATATATATATTTATATATATATAAAATGGTGGCGTGGCTGATGATGTGGCTTAACATGAGTGTAGCAAAATTAAATTCTACGCTTTGACTTTTATATATTATTATTATATAGATATAGATATAGATTATATGATATTTTAGTTGTAGTGCACAGACGAAACATCTTGAAGTTAGTCCTTGTTCATGTATTTCTATTTTTTGTTCTAACTTATTACATACTTTTTATGTTATGTAAATGACAGTTGCAGCTGCTCTCAATTTGAATTTATTGAAGAAATTTTTAAAGAGATCTCAAGTGCTCAATTAAATCACATGAAATTATCTGTTGCAAAATATCTTGTTGGAATAGATACTCGTGTAAATGACGTCATAAATCGGTGTTTAGATATTAAATCAAATGATGTCCGCATTGTAGGGATCTTTGGCCTTCCCGGAGTGGGTAAGACAACAATTGCAAAAGTTATTTTTAACACAATTCATTATTGTTTTGATGGAAGCAGCTTTCTAGATAATGTTAGTGAAAAATCAAGGACAATTGATGGCTTAATTCAATTACAAGAGACACTTTGTTATGAGATCTTAGGGTATCAAAATTTGAAGGTGGGGAGTATATCTAAAGGGATCAATGTGATAATTGAAAGGCTTCATTGTAAAAGGATTCTTATAGTTCTTGATAATGTTGAAAAATTGGATGAGATAGAATTTTTTTGTGAAAATTATGATCGGTTTACTTCTGGAAGTAGAATCATTATAACCACAAGAGACAAACGCTTGCTTGATACTCTTACAAAAAATATTCCTGTAATGTACTACGAGGTGAAGGAGTTAAATAAACATGAAGCTCATAGACTCTTTTGTCAAGAGGCCTTTGGAAGAAACAATTTTAAGGAAGATTATTCAGAATTGGTCAACCAATTTATAGATTATGCCAACGGTCTTCCATTAGTTCTAAAAATAATTGGTGCAGATTTGTATGGAAGAACTAAACATGAATGGAAAAGTGCGTTAGACAAATACAAAAGAATTCCCAAGGGAGACATTCAAAAAATACTTAAAATAAGCTATGATGGATTGGACCAAACTCAACAGGAAATTTTTCTTGATATTGCTTGTTTTCTTAAAGGATTCTACAAAAATAAAGTTGTAGATATACTAAGAAACATCAATTTCCATGAACCATATTATGATATTGAAAGACTTATTGATAAGTGTCTTATAAGTGTTACTAAAGATAACAAATTATTGATGCATGACTTGATTCAACAAATGGGTTGGGAAATTGTTCGACAAGAATCACCAGAAGTGATCGAGAAGCGTAGTAGGCTATTGTGTTATGAGGATGCTCCTGAAATACTAATTGAAAATACGGTATGTGTTGTTTTGATTTACTTTTTTCTATTTTTTTACTAGGGGATTTAGTCATTTTTATTCCTTTTATTTTTTTAATGTTCAAGAAAATATAATTTTATGAGCGTGGCTTTTGTTTAAAGTTTAACAATCTATTATTTTTTGGTGAATTATTTTCTACATTGTGGTTTACTTAATGTTTTGTTCAATTAGGGGTCAAATGAAATTCGAGGCATAACACTGTGCTTGCCTAAACCAAAAAACATGAAGTTGAATCTTGGAAAGATGAAGAATCTCAAATATTTGATAGTTTGCAATGTAATTTGTGAAGACCTTAAATCTCTTCCCAATGGGTTGAGGTTACTTGATTGGAATGAATTCCCTTTATCTTCCTTACCATCTGCCTTTGAACCTAAAAACCTCGTTGTACTCAAGATGCGACAAAGCCAAATAAAATTGGACGAGCATTTCGAGGTATGATCATTAGCATTTATAAATTCTTATTAGGATTTTGTTAATGAGTGCTCTTAGGGAACAAGTTAAGGTGCATTTTTTTGTGGTTAAAACTAAACCATGTATTTAATACTAAATTAAATAATTCAATGAACAAAATCAATTTGTGCACTTAAAAAAAGAGTAATGTTACATGCACTACAAGTTTTACTATATTGAGTGTACAAATTGATCAAATTGATATGTTACTAGTCATAAAGAGACAATTCAAATATTTATTTATGAGTTAGTTGAAGCCCAACATTTACATTCATTATCACAATAATTTGTAAATTTTATACTGTAATACTTGTAGTATCTTTAGCATTTAAAAAAAAAATGTTTACAATAATTCGTAATTGAACATGTAGTTTTTCTTAATCTATCCTCTTAGCCTATCATATTAATTTTTTTTCTTTTTACTAATAAATTTCAAAAAAAATTTCTTCTTTCTACAGAGGTGTCGATTCGAAACATTGATATATATGGATTTGTCATATTGTAAAAATATTACAAAGGTTCCCGACTTATCACTAATTTCCCCAAACATAAAGGAATTGAACCTTGGTGCATGCATAAATTTAGTTGAGGTTCATCAGTTCGTTGGACTTCTTGAAAAGCTTAAATTCTGGGATCTGTTCGGATGCCAAAATCTTAGAATTATACCAAGAAACCTCAAGTTGAAATCTCTTAAAAAGATTTATTTTGATGGCTGTGAAAGTCTTGAGCAAGGAACGGAAGCGTTGTTTTCATCAATAAGATATCTCATTGGCCTTCGTCAGTTAAGTATAAGTTTAAAAAACGTGAAAGAGGTTCCAAGTAACATCTCTAATTTAAAAAATCTTAACTTTCTCTTAATGGATGATTGTGACAATTTTCCAAAAGCCATGGATACTCCTGATTGTTTCCCCAAATTAGAAATTTTAGGTATCCGTTACAGCAACATTACTACCCTCCCTGAAATCAATATCAGATTTCAGAAATTAAAAATGCTTTGCGTTCACCACTGCTGGAACCTTCGGGAAATTCCAATGCCTCCACCACATCTAGAAGCTTTATCCATAAAAGGGTGCGGTTCCTTGGATTCACAATCAAGAAGAAAATTATTGAGTCAGGTCTCTCCCTTTCTCATAGAAAGACACAATTTTGTTTAACTTTCCCAAATATAATATATGACTAGATTTGCTAAACTGAAGTTTCTTAAATTTGCATCAGTTTGGAGAAATGTTTGGGCTTCCACAAAATATGGTATGTTCAAGGGGATCATTGCATCAGTACTCTGTTCCTGAAAAGTTTTGTGCACCTGACCCTGTTGATGATGGATTTTGGTTTGACCTTGTCCTTCCAGGAACTAAGATTCCAAAGTGGTTCAACCATCAAAGTGTTAGAAGCTCCATATCATTCTCGATCGGTTCGGAATCTCTAGCATTTGCTTTCTGTGTTGCTTTAAAAATAGAACCAAAGGTTGTGGCAAATCGATATGAAATTTGTCTCTGTTCTGTCTACATTTTCTTCAATGGTTATAAAAAAAAGTTCTTTTCATGTGAATTTTTGTTAGATTCATCATCTTTTATGTGGTTCCACTACAGAAGCAATAGCTCAATTTACAGCATAGTTTTAAAGGATTGCAACGACGTTGAGATTCTATTTGAAGTTTCAGATTATGATCCAAAAAAGGCAAAAATTACAATTGAAAGGTGTGGGGCCCATGTAGCATGCATCTGTCCTTCTCGGAATCCTACTATAGATAAGATGGCATGCATAAGAATTCATGAAAGTTTAAGAGTTTCTTTTGATGAAAACTTAAAAATGTTTTTACGTAGAGTCGCTGCTCAAAACCTTGTCAGATTCTCAAAAACCCATTGCCCTCTCTGTGAAATAGCAGAAGATTCCCTTTTACATCTATTTCGATGTTGTCCTTATGCCAAAGGAGTGTGGTATGGTGGTAGATGGGGTTTTCGAGTCGAAATGATCCGAGCTCAAACTGTAATGGAATTTGTTGAACATATAATTGACCCCCCCAATGAGTTACTCGTAGAAAGGATCACAAAAGATGAGTTCACGCTATATGCAGTAGTGGCAATGAAAATCCTTTGGATGGCACGAGAGGAAGCTTTGGTTTCAAACACTAAACCCACCATAAACCAATTAGTCCATCGTCTGAACAAACAGTATGACTTTTACTTGAGACCACTCACCAAAGGGCAAAACAGGGGAAGTGCTTGGACCAAACCACTTGATCAATTGGTAAAGCTTAATTTTGATGCATTGTGTGATCAAAACAATGTAGGCTTGGCTGTGGTTCTCAAAGATCAAGACGGGAATGGTAGAGCTATCGGACGTGGCATAAACATCAATAGCAAGAAGGGAATGCCATTGGCCAAAGAGGAGCACAAATTGTGGTAGAGGGTACAAAGGTAAGCATTCCATGTATTTGATAAAATGTTTCTATGTGTTGAATGAATGAACTCACCTCTTTCTTTTCTAGAGAGGTGTTTCAGTGTGTGTATATATATATAATGGTAAAATATGGTAAAGATTAAACAACTGGATTGCTATTTCTCTTTAGTTTTTGTAGTCAGATGAATCTCCTCTAGAGATACTCTTTATTTTGTTAGCTTGTTGTTAATTATTTATCTTTAGATTGTTTTGGATTGCAGAAAACTTCATTGTAAATCTAGCTTGCAGGCCAAATTCTGCTTTGTCTTTGACTTCTTCTTCATTTGGAATTCTGGTTAGATCAGGAACATTTGATGTTTTTCTTAGGAAGTACATTCTCTCATTGCTTCTTTACCAAGCCAAATTATGTTAGCTTCATCTCTTGTGCTGTCAGGTGCTTGTTTTGTGAGTGTAGTTTTTTTGTGGCTGAGTCCATTGTGTCACAAGCAGAAGATTCATGAACCAGGGTGTGATTAGCCATCAAGCACTTTGTAGAATATGCCAAATGTCAGATTAACAGCTAGAGGCAGACCTTCTAGAATTGCCACAACCGATTGTGATTGCTTCAGTGACATGCATGATTAGCCATCCTGCACTTCATCTCTAATACTTTGAGTTTAAATTATGTCTGAGTAAGAAGATTTAAAGTATCAGAGTAACAAATGTTCTCTCATTTCATCGATTAAAAATTGCATGCTATGGTTTTTTCAGTTAAATTTTCTGTTCATTTCTTTTACATAATATCTATGATTTCAACCAACATCAATGGATAGTGGTTAGCTTAAAAAAAATATTGTTGCTTTAAGTCTGTTAGGACATATGTGGAATATGTTAAGAACAAATGTCCTTTAGAATTAGCTAATCCTTTGATAAAACGCACTTTACTTGTAATTGGGTAGATCTAGAATGTGTTTAATACTTCAAGGAACAAGAGTTCAAGTCCAAGTATTAAAGCCATGCAAATCTATCCAAGAATCAAGTGAAGAAGTGTTGTTCATTAAATCTTGACAGATAGCTCGACAGATGTATCTATCGAGGTTTAATTATTCGAAGCTCGACAGATATCTCGACAGCAGTATCTATTGAGAATTACGAAATTCAGATTTTCAGATCTGTTTTTCACGCATATCCAAGTTATGTGTTTAGGTTTTCTTTTCTCACAACCCTAGACATATATAAGGATTATTTTAAGGGCCGTCAAAGATGATGCAACTTGATGCAAAGTGATTATTCACTCAAATTGTGACCAAAGACAATTTGCCCTAGTTCATCTTTCTCTTGAAGAACTTGCTACATTTGTACGCCGTAGGGTTTTGTAACCAATGAGCTTTTTGATTTTCATCGTGTGGATGAACTGAAGAACTTTACATCCAACATCTTTCTCAAGTTGGTGTGTTAGTCATGTATTGGGATCCGTGCATCGATTGGTTAGTCATGTTCTTGGAGCCGTGCATTGAAAGGAGAGATTGTCACTACATTACAAGTCCATTTGTGTATTGGGGTAAGGCTTCAACTGTATGTTGGTATAAGGTACTGGGATTCATTTACTTGTAACCGCTTGTTTTGATAATAGTAGATTCTCGGGAGTGGTGACCTTAAATTCACCCAGTGGGGTTTTGCCTTGGTGGTTTTCCCCATTCGTAAACAAATCACCCATGTCAAATTTATTTTCCACTACATATAGTTATTTGGTGGTTTGTTTGTGCTACCATGCTTATTGCATGTAATGAACCTAATTAATTCACTTGGCTAATTAATTGGTTAATTTACCAAAGGGGTCAATACATTCTTGGCCTATCAAAGTCATACTTAAGTATAACCAAGCTGCTTGTCTTGTGATGTTACTCTCAAAGTAAGGGGCTACACCTTGTTGGCGGTAGAGGAGACGTGATTGGTCAAATTTATAATTCTCATGATGATGTTTCAATCTGTAATTCTTTTTCATCGTAAATGCATACATATGTGAAATTTAGCATTCATAAATTATTGATATTGATTTCTTTTATTCTTTTCCTTTTCTGTTACAATATCAGTAGCAATTATTCTTTGGCTTTGCCTTTTGTGGAGACCCCTAAGAAGATTAGCTTTTAGTGTCACTAGAAAGGTTCCTAAGTCCCTACATGCAACCCATGTAGTTGAGTCAATTTGTTATCATTTACTTTCTGCTCAATTGCGTATGCCATTTTCAACATTCTTTACTTATATGAGGACTGTGTTATCATCTTTATGAGTGTTGAGGACTTTTTTTTCATACCACATGGTATTACTTTAATGGCAACCCACGCCACATCAACATATTATTGATTTTTGGGTAAATCTCTTTAAAACCCAAAATAAGCTTATATCTCATCAACTACAAGAACTAGGCTCACATAGCCCACAACATCTTCACTTTAAGAGGTGAATTCATGGTCCACATTTCCTCTTCATCAATTGGGATCATAACCCACGACATCATCAATATCAATATATGGATCGGCCTCAATCAATGAATCAAAGCTCACGGCCCATATTACCTCTGTCATATTCATGGAAAGCGGCTTCTCCAACAAAAGCTCATATTTACACAAAATGACAATAAAGCCCAAGGTACGTCATCTCATCTTCAGCTTATGATCCAAGCTCATGAGTCTCTTTGGGGAAACTTTGGGAGCCGTGGTTTGGAGGGCCAGGAGGTATGTTCAGTAAAGCTCCAGTGGTTTAAAGTTGATAAAAGAAACATGTTGCTTGGCGTGTCTTCTCCAACTCTCTGAACTCTGATGAGTTAGTGTGTAGCGGGTAACACATGGTAAGCCTCTTTTATCACATAGCATTTAAAATGATAAAACTCCCCATTGCTCTTTTCCTAAAACTTAATATTCATCATATGACAAACACTTAATATCTCCAGCCATCTAAATGCAGAGAAAATAACTATTCATTCAACCTCCAGCTGTTCCTATACAAATTTCGAAACCTAAGTATATTATTCTACATAAACTTATTACAATTTTTAGCTAAAATCCAACTCAAACACGTGGCTAAATTCGATTGGCTATCTTTAATCTTCAAATATAAAATATTCACGATATTTTTAATACCCAGTTGCCATCTACCATAATCAGACCAAATATTCCCCTGCCAACTGCCAGAGCAGAGATTCTTGCTCACCAAGATTAAGTCACAACACAATGAGACCTTGACTAAATGTCTAAAGTTTCATTAACTATTAATTAATCATTCTATTACTTGCTAAAAATGTATTGTAATAGAATCTTGGACCAAAAATATAAACACCCAAAAGAGGAAACCTTTCTAGCAGAACACCAACAGTGTGTTTAGCACTTGACACCTAGCTGAAAGTGACATCATCAGCCATTTAATGCTCAAATCCTAGCAGCTAAATGCTATACCCAAAATAGCAAGATATCCTTAAAAGAGATCTTACCATTTTCAGCCAAATCCATGAAATAAATGTTGAATATTCTCTCCAGCAGCTTGACATCATCTAGTTGACCTCATCTACTTCAGCCCCAAGCAACAACTGTCTTATGACAGTTGTGACAGCTTTTTCAGACAGCTTTTTCAGAACAACTGTGACTACTAATCCAGCAACCTTAACATTACAGAATTTCCTTATTTTGCTAAAAACCAAAACCAACCAAAGAAGCTATCTTTTTCTTGCTAAAATCCTTTCTTTTTTTGCTGGTCTTTCCTCCAGCTGATATTACCCAAAACAACAAAAACCCCTTAAAGCTAAACATACAATTCTTGGCCAAATCCTAGGATGGATTTTCTGAAGATTTATTGCTGATTGAGACATATTTTTGCTAAGATTCTTTGCTAAATACCCCCTTAAACTTAGCTATAAATAAAGCCCTTCATCAACACCTCAAGTCACACCAATAGAGAAGAACTAATCTCTCATAAACTTCTCTATTTCCTCTCTCTCTCTCCCTCTCTATCTCTCTAATTATCTTCTTAGCTCTTTAATGAGGTTCTGAGCTTCTAAGTTCTTAGTTTCCAAGTTAGAAAGTAAGCTCTTTAGCCCTTAGCTCATAAATGCCCTTCATACTACTTTTCATAAGCCTTTATCCATCCTTTAGTAGAAAATCTCAAACATTTCTAAACAAACTACAACACCATTCTCTCACTCTTCATATTTAGAAAATACATCTATCTTGCTGCCCATATCATGGAAAGCAACACAAGCTATCACTATAATCTTTCCAGTAGCTCTAATATCATTCATTTACCATCTTCTATATCTCTCATACATATTAGATCTTACAAATTATATCTCTCACAACTTATCCATACATATTTATCATATATATTACAAACCCATCTCTCACCAAATACCCATACCCATACTTATTACCCATATAAATTACAAATATTACATCCCACAAAACATCTATATCTTTTACCATCTCCTTACTTCTCAAGAGATATCAAACACTCATACTAAAAGCCCTTCTAATGGAAGGCATAAACTTCTAATACTAAAGCCCTTCTCCTAGAAGGCACAAATACTTCTTACAAAAGCCCTTATCGTGGAAGGCACAAACCTATCTTACAAAAGCCCTTCTCGTAGAAGGCACAAACCTATCTTATAAAAGCCCTTCCCATGGGAGGCAATACTATTTATAGCTTCACAATAACTAAAAGAACATTATCAAGGAGAAATTCATTTAAGTGCATGATAAAGGGGACAAACTTAACCAGCCTCTACACACAGCTGGACATACTCTTTCTCCCTCCAATTGCACCCATTTTTCCCCTTCTATGTTGAAGTTATCACGGCAAACTGCCTCTCTACCGCTGGAGTCATTCTGTTGGATGCTATTAACTCACTGATGCTATATAGCTGGAACTACAAACCATACAAAGATAAGTCACCATGTTTCCATATCTCTAAATTTACATTATTGAATACATGATTACTTCACCCTTAAATACATATTACTTTATTTCAACTACTATTACAACTATTAATCAAAGCTATTATATCAAACACATATTATTTATTTATTTAACCATTATCATAATTCTTAGACTTTGGGCTTTACCAACTTTGTAGGCCTAAAAATACGCTGTAAGCCATTGGACTACTTGGCCCGATGTTGAGTTCTGGACGCAACTCCCCATACAAACTCGGGTATAACAAGGTCACCCCTTCGGCGAACAACACGTGGCTGTGAACTAAAAAACGGCCCCCAACAATGAGTTACAATGAGTAAATAGGAAATACGCTGAATTTTAACTGCTTTTATTTTCTTGTAATGCAATACATCAATGTAGAATGTATTTAATTTTTATGGCATTTTTATGTTGCAATCGTAGAAATGGACCCTATTAACCACATTATCTATTAAACAAAATCACATAGAAAATGCTTATGTGTTGTGAAATATATTAATAATCAAATAGAAGGACTATATTTCAAGAAGCTAATTTGGGTTTCGAAAATCTGATTCAATGCTTTGAATAATTGAAAATTACTAAATTTCACAGAAAACATTTAACAAGGACAAAAGCTGATAAGGTAAACTGTTAGCTTTATATCCTGATGTTTTTATTTGTGTGAAGCAGCTTTATGTTTAAGAAACATGCAAACTTGTTTGCAGAAAACTTGACCAGTGTCCAGTGAGTGAAAAGGCAAAGACAAAGTTGCAATTTCAATATTAAGTATCTAATTGCCCTCACTCCAACTTCTTAGTATTGGCTTAGACCATTGAGGTATGCTCATGAGTATAGTATGTTACTCTGCTTGGGATATTCTTGAATTAACCAAATGAAACTCCACAATTATAATTTGCCTTCTTGCAATTTGAACTAAAACTTATTTTGAGCTTTAGGTTGTAGAACAGTCATCTTACACAAGTCCTGTCAAAAGTGAGTTGTTTACGGACAAAATTTAGTTACAAAATTGGTTGTAGACTACAAAATAAACATTACTACATATTTTGGAAATCTAACCGTTGAATTGCATGTTCTTTATGCTCTTAATACACATGTCAAATTTTGTGTCAATCAGATATTATTTATTATATGATTTATAAGCTTATATTTTATGCATAATTTTAAATTACAAAAACTTGCAATTTAAATAATTTGTTGATGACATAGCTATTGATCTTTAATTTTCTAGAAATTTTGCAAGCATGGAGGATATAAGAATAAGATGTAATCCAATGGTGAAATTGTCAAAATTTACTTCCAATAAAAAGATATTGAGTAAGGCTACAACTAATTTTGTAGCTAAACTTTGTCCTTATCTACAAGTTGGCTTGTAAGTGGCCAGGGCATGTATATCTTAGCAGAAGCCAAGGCACCCAAAATTTAAGACATTAACTTCTTTATATCTACAGTGGAATATTTTTATAAAAGGTTGATGATACATTCTTAAATTACTCTCTTCTTGGTTAGCTGCCTTATTGAATCCAATTTTATGCATATTGCCTGCCTCTCTAATGAATAAACTTTTGTTTTCTTCTTGTTTTTGTTTATAATATAACCTGGGGTCTTTTTTTAGGGGGACAATAACATCTTTATTTGAAGGAAAATATATGCATATTTTAAATAAGGTATATCTAAAAATATATTTTATAAGGAAAGTAAAAATTCTCTAATAAAGACCAATAATTTTTCTGTTGTATTATTCATTTTATGTTAATACTATCAAAACCTATGACTTTTGAATGGAATTAAGTGTTCGTGATATCTACAAAAACTAAGGGGACCATTGTATTAAATTAGAAGAATTGGGGTGTACAACACAAAGGATTATCTATATACATACAAGAAATATAAAAAACTTCAATCCCATGGGAGGCAACAGCCACCTTGGCCTCCCTTTGCTTAACTTGTATTGCCCCTGCTGCCTTAGATAAGGTGTTCAGGATGGGATACGTGTAATTTCAATTTTTTTTAATATCCTACTTAGGAAGAAATAAATCTTCATCTTCCTTTTGGGGTACTGTTGTTCTCTTGCCAAATACTATTCTACCTAGATGTAATATGACCTGAGCATTGTTACAAAACCTCGGGAACTGAGAACTTTGATTATTTCTTCTTGTTGAAGCAAATTAAATTTACAGTCTGGTTTATTGACAATCAATCATCTTTCTATACCAATTATGCAACTGATGAAAAGATGGCAAACAATTTCCTATGCAATAAAATAATGTGTTTCTTGTAACTTTTGCATATAATTGTTTAGTGTGTGTTTTCCCTACATTTTGGTGATTGTTGGTTTTGTAATTTGGTTTTGATCAATATGGGAGTAATCATGTGGTCACTTTGCTCTGAGTTTGGTTTACATTTTCTTCATTGTGATTTTAGTTAGTATGATTTAAGGTTGTCCATATTGCTGATTTGTTACATATGACAACATATAAGTAAGATCAAATGTTGACTAATATTCTGGTTAGTCATTGATTTTCTAAATTTTGTGTTTTGTAATGAACTTCTCAAACTAATGATATTTATTACTTCTTCTCTAGTTGAATCTATGAATTTTATACTCGATCGTGTTTGTCTTTTATTTCTCAATTGTATGCCTAAGAAAGTTCAAGGAAGAATGACTTTACCTTTGAACTTTAGTATGACTTTTTCATACTTGGTAAAACAAATAATTACTTCGGAGTAGGTAATTAATTTGTCATTGGGTTGGTCTTATTTAATGAATTGAGCGGGGAATAGCTTTTCTTTCTACTGTCATGTCATGTTAAAGGCTAGTTCAAAGCAGTTTCTTGAATTTATATCCCTTAGTCTCAGGAGCTCCCTTGTAGTAGGTGTGAATAGGCTTCTCACTCAACCTCTTTACCAAAACTCCACTTCCATTTTTCTTTGAATTCTCTGACTTAAAGTCTTCAACATGGATTATAGATTTCATTGATATTCATATAAAAAACAGCAAGGGCTCCTAGAAATCTTCACAAGCGATTGAGAATCTATATTTTATATATTACTTGGTTGTTCTTAAACCAACTCCTTCTTGCACTCTATCAAGAATATATGATACTATTCTGAGGAATTACCTTCCCTCATTGCTTATTTAAAGGCAGAATCTTGTTACCTTGGTCTCATTTAATGTAAGGGTGCCTGTTTTGTCAGTGCAGATTGTTATGTCTGACCCAAATTGTGACTAGCCAACACATAATCAACATGCACTTCTGATAACGCCTTAAAATGTATACTTGTTATATATTTATGTGGGCGTTATCTCCTTATTACTATGCTTAATTTGTATAATTAATCCATGATTTGCATTAGTCCCTATTATTTATCTTTACATAATTTCTTGAATAAGATGCCATTCATTGTGTGTAATTTTCTACTTTCAGGAAACTATGTGAGAAAGATGAGTTTACAGGAATTTGTGAGAGAATGGAGGCCAAACTAGAATTAAAGTGGAGCTAAAGGACCATGCTTAAATGTCTAAGTAGGTGCAGCTGGAGTGCTTGGATCGTCTACCATGATTGGAAGCTTCAAATAAGGAAAGAAATCAAAGAGGCAGAATCTGAAAAGGAAAAATCTGATTTGAGCACTGATCAGTATTTTGGGCGTATCTCTCTCCTCAAAAATCCAATTGACACAAGGCCAGATGAGTTGGAACCGTGACTTAAATATCTACAACTTTCCAGTTTTTAGTTTTTCGAAATTCTCAATTTTTGAAGGCAGAAATTAACTCACAAGTTACTGCTGTAAACCTGGACGGAAATTAAAATAGTAAAAGTTTTATTTTCTTTGGACACTTAGACGCTGGGGTTTTGAAGGGAGGCTGAGTCGAACGAATTTTGGGGAGAAAAACTTGTATTTTCCTTTCTCTAATGGCAGCCTAAACTCTTTGCTAAGGCTAGGGGTTATGTTTATTCTATACGGTATGAATATTCAATGTGATTCTCTCTAAGATCTTAGACAATAACATATTTGATTGTTTAATTAGATTTCTTTTGATGTATTAGTTCTTCCATGCTTTCAATAAGTTCAATCATGTTTTTCTTATTGTTTAGATGAATTTCTAATAGTTTCAAATAGAAATCACGTTTTAAAGTGAATGGGTTTTTCTGAAAACTATTCTAACCGCATTATTAATCGAGGTTATCATGCGTTCTTGAATTGTCTCAGTTCAACCGAATCATAAGTATTTAATTGTATAAGAACAATCAATTATGAAATATATAATTTCTTAGATCACAAAGAATTTCATATTGATATAGGGAAACACCCCGATGCCCTAGTATTTACATTATTGATTTAAATCAGTTATCATTGTTATTCTTGTTTACAATTACTAGGCAAAAAAATTATTCTTCATCTTCACCAAAAGTTTCTTTTTTTAATTACATTGTTTTTGAATTTACCTCGCTCCTTGTGGTTCGACCTCGGTACTCCAAGAATTATATTGCTACTATCTCCTGCACTTGGGGGTGAGAAAGCAACTTCATAGAATAAGTTAAAGTAGAGTAACGGCCAGTGACAATACCAACAAGTGCATTAAAATATGTTGGTGCCACCCATCCCTCAATACGTCCACCCTGATGTCTTTACTCGTTGAGAGAGCTTCTCAAATTGCCTAGATTGCTTGAAGTTACAGACAACAGAAACAGCAACAACCAGAATGACAGCAACGATAATACTCCCACTATGATACTACCCATCTTTCCGGCCATGATGTTTGATACCTAAGGCAGCAAGAGTATAGCACAGGTTGAAAGTAAAATAACAGTGATGTCCTCGAACGCTTCAAAGACATAACTGAGGAGCTTTTTGCAGGTGCCTTTTGGTACTTACTGGCAACATAAACACTCAATCTGTGAATAAAATCAGCCATATTATCACTAATACCTCCCTTTATGTCTGTTTCAAGAATCACAGCCAATGCTTTTACTCTACCAGAGTGACTCAAAGCCTAAGAGTTCTCATTTCTCACAATGTCATAGAACCTTTTTAGATCAACAATGAGAGAGGAAATAGGTTTTTCATGCAAGGGCTTCTTCTTTGCCTCTCATAAACAAGGGATGGATGTTGAAGTCATGGGTTTAATCTGAAGTGTAAACAATTAGTATTTACCAATCAAAATAGCAATGTGACTGCTGAATTCTGTTTATGAAGCAAGGGCTAGGGAAACTAAGATAGGAATCTTTGTTTTATGATGGCTACTTCTTATGATGTTTATCCCTAGGGTGACACTGTTCTGGACAAGTTAAGAAGATGTTTAGTGTGGGCCTCTCTTTATATGTTCTTGCATTTTTTGGTCATATGTAGACCTTTATTTGATATCCTACTTTGGAAGAATTTAAACTGCAGATTGTGTTACTGTGCCTTTGGTTATTTTTAGGTCGTCTAGATACTTTTGTACAACAATAATGGTATTCTTATCTAATCCTTGATTTTGTTTGAAAATAAGCTATAAAGGAATGTTAATAACCATTTATTTGTAAAATTTAAAGAAAAAGAGAAAGTGCCCCCATATGGCTCGAGTCAATGAACTATTAGTCATACCTTTTTTTTAAATATCAAATTAATTGCGTACTATTGAAAACTTGATCCTAAATAAAAATGGCTTTTAAACTTGATCTTCATGGATTGCAGCATTCCTTATGCAACTTGTTGCATTGTTGGTCTACTGATACCTACAGTGTTAGAGGTTGCTCAATGTGTAGATTCACCTATTTTGCTATCATGTGGGTTTATCCGGAAGAATCATAATCATCAGATTGTGCTCCGACTTGGTTGTTGAGGTGTCTTATACTTCCATGAATGCTATTGTACGTTTTTAGACCCCTGTAAAACTAGATTGTTTAACCTAATTAATTAACCAAGTGAATACTTAGGTTTATTATTTAGATCCAGGTTAAAACAAAACAATCATATCATGCAAAGAAGCGGAAATATAAAGAACACAATGATATGATGACCCAAGAAAACCAAACCGGTAAAAAACCTGGGGAGGATTTAACCTAGCTATCCTCAAGGTAAAACAGCAAATCCACTAGAAAGAATTGAAGTTTACACAATAGCGACTTAGACCACTAACATCATATTGCTACCTCGAGTAGGAAACTTACTACCACGACCCCATGATAGCTCCGAGTCCACGAACTACTTCTTTCCTTGGCCTTTGCAAAACACAAACACCTACGTTTGTGACTTTGAGATCACCCTCAAAGGTTTAGTAACACAAACTCTCCTGTTTGTGACTCCAAGACCACCCTTGAAGGTTTAGATCATCAGCAACTTTGATGACTAGAGAAGGCAGCAACTTCTACAATACCGAATCTTGAGATTCTTCAAGGAATAATACCGGTAGAAGACATGAGAGAGCTTTTGGGTACAAAACCCTAGATACAAAGAGACACTCTCTTCTCTCTCTAAAAAAGCCTTATAAAAACGTGCTTAGGGTTTCCTTTATATACTGGGAGAAGTAAATCTGAAACCCTAATCCTTAATGGGCTTGAACTGCTGTTTGGTTTTAATTAAAATTCTGCAGATATGAATCTCGATCGGTCGAGCCTGTCTCTCGATCGGTCGAGCCTGTCTCTCGATCGGTCGAACCAGATAGATTATGAAATCTTCTTCCTGCAGCTTGTATGTTCTTGAATCTTGACTTGAATCACCTTGAGCATTGTCTAATAATACCTATAGACTCTAGGATCTATATCTAGAAAAGTTTGTGTTCACGATTTGCCAATTGTTCTAAACTTTTAGAACCTAACACCTCTCATAAACAAGGGATGGATGCTGAAGTCGTGGGTTTAATCTGAAGTGTAAACAATTATTATTTACCAATCAAATAGCAATGTGACTACTGAATTCTGTTTATGAAGCAAGGGCTAGGGAAACTAAGATAGGGATCTTTGTTTTATGATGGCTACTTCTTATGATGTTTATCCCTAGGGTGACACTGTTCTGGACAAGTTAACAAGATGTTTAGTGTGGGCCTCTCTTTATATGTTCTTGCATTTTTTTGGTCATATGTAGACCTTTATTTGATATCCTACTTTGGAAGAATTTAAACTGCAAATTGTGTTACTGTGCCTTTGGTTATTTTCAGGTCGTCTAGATACTTTTGTACCACATTAATGGTATTCTTATCTAATCCTTGATTCTGTTTGAAAATAAGCTATAAAGGAATGTTAATAACCATTTATTTGTAAAATTTGAAGAAAAAGAGAAAGTGCCCCCATATGGCTCGAGTCAATGAACCTTTAGTCATACCTTTTTTTAAATATCAAATTAATTGCATACTATTGAAAACTTGATCCTAAATAAAAATGGCTTCTAAACTTGATCTTCATGGATTGCAGCATTCCTTATGCAGCTTGTTGCATTGTTGGTCTATTGATACCTACAGTGTTAGAGGTTGCTCAATGTGTAGATTCACCTATTTTGCTATCATGTGGGTTTATCCGGAAGAATCATAATCATCAGATTGTGCTCCGATTTGGTTGTTGAGGTGTCTTATACTTCCATGAATGCTATTATATGTTTGACTATGTGGTTGGGGGAAGATTTAATAATTTTTTTAGGCATGTATTAGAATAAATACTAGGTTATATGTACAGGTTTGTTACTCCAAATGTGGCTCAGATTAATGCACCATGGTGTGGATTAATATTCAAGGAAGGCTAAAGCAAGTTGTTTGACTCGTCTTGTGCCAAATGTTGTGAAATTTTAAAGTACTCGTAAGTGTACGAACCGTACCGAAGTATAGTTGGACAAGAACGAGGTCGAACCCACAAGGACTTGAATGAACGTAGGAAAATTAATTAAACCTTAAACAAATTAATCCTAATCTAGTTTAATAAAAATTGGTTGTTTTGAAATTAAATAAACTAAGCAAATAATAAAATTAAGCAAATAGTTAAACTAAGCAAAAGATATAAAGCAATAAAAAGATGTAAACAATCAAGGGAAAGGAATTAAGGTTTTGGAATCCGCCTTGTAAGTCATATCAGCATATATTTACGATCATTAATTTTTCCCAACCACTACATGATAATCTAGAAATCAATCTTGCTACCATGGAAAATATTATCATTAAAACTTCTATTTAAATATCTAAAGCATGTTCTTCTTCGCTTCTTAAGTATAAAATCAAATCATCAATTGTATCCGTAGCCAAACAAATCACAAGTGATATCCAATTTTATAATCAAGAATTAATAAACCAAGTATTCAATTAATTAAGATAAATCCTAAATCATGAGAAAAACATGATTGAACTCATATCTAGAATCCCATCTTAGTCAATTGATATGAAGCAAGAGCAATTTAAATCATTAAAGAACAACTATTGTGGGAAAAATCAAATCACATAAATATTACTGATAATCCTTAACAAGGTTTCATCTTCAACCCTAATTATAAATTTAGCTACTCATGATAATTGAAAGAAAACACAAGAATAAAATGCTAAACATTAAACTAGACAAATAAATAAAACTAACTGTCATGGAAGAAAACCAAAGAAGTAGCCGCACTCTCTACATTCAGCCCTCATCCCTAGCACTAGCCTCAGCCCCCCCTGAATTTTGCCCTAAAGAGACTTTAAATAGGTCAAGGAATCCTATTACAAGTTGAATTCCCGTTTGGAGAAAATCCCAGATTTTTAGGCTTCACTTAACCGACGATTTTGGCCCATTTAAGTTCTGAATTCGGACTTTTGGTAAACTACAAAGTTGTAGCCCTTAAAGTTAAATTTCCAGTCCAACTTGAATCATCTCGATTGGATATCGGAGCCGAAAGTTATACCAAAAATACTAACTAATGTGCAGGCTGGAATCCTAATCTGAATTGGACTTGGATTTGGTGCAAATCTCCTTTTATTCCTTGCTCCAATTGGACTTAAATTTAATTGGGTTGGCCTTCTTTAACTTCATCATGGCCCTTGTAAAAGTAAAGTCCATTAGCTTTCTTCTTTGCACAAATCCACTTATTTAATTCCATTCTCCTACAAAAGACAAATTCACGCAATAAGATTTAATTAAGCACAAAATTGATTATTCAACATTATTCCAAAACAAAATATGAAATGCATGAATTAACTCAAAATAAGTATGATAACGCTTTCTAACAATGATATAAATATGCAAAATTAAGCTATTATCAATGCACATCACCAAACAACTATGATAAATGGGTTGTGCTTCTCCTTAGTCCTTGGGAAATCAAGACCATTAGTCACAAATTTTAATAGGCAAGCAGATTTTCCTCTGGATTATGCAGAATGATAATAAAATGTAGTTTGCTATAGTTTTCTTTGTAGCCTTACTATACATATGTGGAATATGAAATATTGCACATTGACTTACGCTCTGTTTGTTTCGATGTAAAATATTTTCCGTAAAATATTTTCCCATTTTCAAGTGTTTGATTGCATGTAAAATATAGTCAAAGTTGTAAAATATTTTCCTTTGACTAAAACTTCGTGGGTAAAAACTTGTAAAATATTTTACCAAAAAAGCAAGTGTAAAATATTTTACAAAAATCTCACAACCTCACGCCTGACTCTCTCCCTTTCTCATACTTTACTCATCCTCTCTCACACTAGCCCAAACCAGCAGCAACACCCACCGACCACTCTCCGCCTCCACTCCGCCAGCACCCTTCACTGCCCTTCACCTCCATTCTGGTGGCACCACCATCAGATTTCGGTCTGTTTTGTCATTGGAGAAGTCGCCGTGAGAGGCCTGAGGTGAGCCTTATCACCGCTGCTCCATTGCTCGTTGGTTGGATCTGGTTTTGAAAGCTACAAACGCCACTGCTAAGATCTCTGATCTAGAATCGCTGAGAGTGAGTGGGTTTTTTGTTCCTTCACGATCTAGGTTTCTGGGATGGCTTAGGGGTTGCGATGGGTGGCTGGGTGGGTTTGTGGGTAGTGGTGGTTGGGCGGGCTACGGTGGCTGGTTGGCTTTTGTTGATTTTTTCTCTTCGATTTGTGATTTAGGTGGCTGGTGGTGACTGTGGTGATTGGGTTTGTGGTGGTTGGTGGTTGTTAGTTTGTATTTGCATTTTCTAGTATTGAGGTCAATCTAAACACTTGAAAATTTTTTCCTGAAAATGTTTACATGTAAAATATTTTACATTTGAAAATTTTTTACGTCGAAACAAACAGAGCATTAATTACGTTTTCTTTTCTTTCATTACCATAACATCAAAATTTTTGAATTTGCCTTTGCTGTGATCCTTTATGATGACTTGGCTTATGGCATCGCTATAAAGATTCCTAGCAGTCTATTTGGAGCAGATGTGACTTAAAATTACTTCATTTTCATCTACTTTCATTTTTTTGGCTCTTCTTGCATTGAACAAAATTCTTAGCCTACTTTGGGGCCATTTGATTTTATTATTCGGGTGATAATGACCCAGAGGAAATTATTCCATTTTAAGTGATTATTTTTCCAAATAATCTTTCAAATCAACCAAGTCCACAAATCGCTCTTGGATGATTGGAGCCTTCTTAAAGAATTGATTGTATCTTTCAAAGTGTTGGATAGAGCGGAACCGAGTATTGTCCATTTTCTTCCTTTTGTTAGCACGATGTGCAGTGGTCTTCTTCTTTGGAGTCATCTGCAAAAACAGAGCAGCAAAGACCATAAAACAGAGCACAACATATGGTAACAAAAACAATTAGTAACAAGTTAGTAGCAATGAAATGGACTTAGAATAAGGCCTTAAAGCATAATTCAATAGCAACTTGACATGTGAGAACATATAGCATCAAAGCACAATAGAGTCTTGGCATTAAGTCCTCAAACATATCACAGTGTGTGTTGTGCCAATAGATAACACCATGCACAACCTAGGGCATGGTGCAAAACACATAACCAAATAAAATTTCACAACCAGCAAAGCAAGGTCATCCCTATAGACATTGTATACCATGACATCCACAGTAACATAAGAAAATGTCTATGAGACATTTTATCATGGGTATGATATGCACAACACAACACAGACAAGGTATAATACTAAAAAATGAGAAGTAAACATGAAAAACATGTATTATAGGCAACATACTACCAAAACTAACAAAGCCCATACAACAAACTCAACAAAATATCCACAAACCATATTCAACATTATATTTTCAAATCTCAACAAAACACACAATCTATGAAATCAAGGGCTAAAACATGAAATACTTTGAAAAAAAGAGATAACCCATACCTTTTCTTGAAGATTGGTGAAGAGATGATGATGAAAAATGGAGGTTAAGTGAGTGAGAATGGTGAGTTTGGAAGGGAGAGGAACGGACAAGACTATGAACAGTCACAATAAGCGAGGGAAAAATGAAAAGTTTTTGAAAACTGCCCTGAAAATAACCCTCAAAGTGCAAAACACACGTTTTTTGCAACTAGAATGAGTCGTGAACAAGTCGCCAAAAACCCGTGTGACAAATTTTGAAAAATTTGTCTACGTGTTTTTTGCGACTGGAAGGTCCACTCGCGAGTAAGTCGCGAATCATTCTGAGTAAACCTCATGACTAAAGCTTCCACTCGCGAACCAGTCGCTAAACTGAGTCGCGAAAATCCTAAAAATCCAAAATTTTGAAATTTTTCTAAGTCTTTTTTGCGACTAGGGGCTTGACTCGCTAAAGAGTCGCGAAAGCTTCTGAGTAAGCTCGCGATTGGCTTGACCCGCGAGGCAGAGTCACCAAAACAGAGTTACACAGTTTTTGAAATTTTTCAAAACAAAATACTTTCCAAAAACAATTAAAACACTCAAAAATCTTTTTGTGTTTGATAACATATGATTGAGTAAGTGCAACACATTTAAACAAGTACAATCACACAAATGAATAAGACATTCATTGAACATAGACATGTGTGATGTGTGTGGGTACCAAAGATGAGATAGTCCTTAGTCTAATATGAAGCTTCAATGATCAACTCAACTAAGACATACACAATTAGTACTATGAAGAGTGACCAATCTCAATTATAGAAGTATGCATATATGACCTCCCACAAAACTTGATTTCATACTTTTGAAGCTTTTCATTTAGGTTCATACACATCATAACATTAGATCATTTTGAATCAATACATCTCATTTTGAGATCGATGCCTGAAATTTTTGATATTTCAATTTGATGAACAAGCCTTTGGCTTTTTGAGCATCATACATTTTCATATAAGTCGCTTTCCCTTTTTCCTAGTCGAATACTAGTATGTGTGATGGCTTTTGCAGCTCATTATCTCTTTTCATTTTGAGATTTACATTGGTTGAGCTCTTTAAGCAAAAAAAATAAAATAGTGGGAAGATATATAGGCACAAGTCTATGCAATCTCAAGATCAACAAAACCATTGACTAATCATTTATGACAAGGTTGAAGATCTATTACAACAGTCACATAGATGTCAAGATTTTTCCCACAATGATATGAGTGCATAAAGAACAAGCTACGCTCGTAAATGCACAAATCCATTTGTACAAAGGTACAAGGCAAAATATGCGTGTGACAAAACACAATAATGCCGATCAAACTTTTTGGATTTTCTACTTTTTATGTGTTTTTGGATTTTTGACACAAAAACAAGTAAAGATTGATCAAAAATAACATTCAAAGCAAGAAAGGAAAACAAACAAAAAATTTGTCAAAACATGCTAGAATGATTACAAAAAAAAAAAAAAAAAAAAAACAGCCAAGCAAAGTCACAACATATAGGAAGAATTGATGCATGGACATGTTCAAATGCTTATACATGTGTACCCTTCTTCACCCATACGGCACGTGCATTTGGGGTGACATCCTTAGAGGATTGGGTACTTGAGTTACAATTCTCAAACTTAGGGTGAAGTTTGCCAAACAGGTAGTGATGGTGTCTATCATCTTTATTATGTCCTCAATATTAGACTCAGCTTCTCCTCCTTTCGATTGTTTAAGATTCCCTTTGCCATTTCTTTGTCCACTTGGCCTTTGAGAGCTGCCATTCTTTAATGCTCGAAGCTTATGGCAATTAGGTCTAGTGTGTCCTCGGATTCCATAATGGTGACAAAAGTGTTGAGTTTGCGGTCCTCTTTGTGACTTCGGGAGAGATTTTCCTTTCGCCTTGAGTTTAGCCACTGCTGGGTTTGGAGGCATTGTTAAAACCCTTTGAGCAATCACTTTTGGCTTCTTCTCAAACTTCAATTTCTCAACAGCTAGAGTTGTTACCACTGGTTCCTTTGCTTTAACAAACTTCATCTCCTTAGACACATTGGTGCTTGAACTGGCCTCTCCGGTGTACCCTAAGCCGCTCTTGTCAGAAAAGGGCTTTTGATGTGCAAGCACTTCATCAAGCTTTTTGGAGGAAACCCAAGAAACTTGATCTTTGAATAGGTTTCGGTTAGCTCTCCATTTAGCGTCTCAACTTCACACTTAGTCTCCTTGTACCGCACTAGAAGACTTTTGTAATCTTGTTCTGCTCTCTTCATTTTCTTAATGGTTGTTTTAGCCACTCTTGCATATTCACCGATCTTCTCAAGGAGAGTATTATAGGATTCTTGTAATCTCATTGTCCCTTCATCTTCCTTATCATCGGATTCCTCTACTATCCCCATTGACTCCACTTCAGTGTGCTCCCCAAGCTCTTCCACTAGTAAACTCAAATCATCTAAAGATTGTACGGGAGCAATGGTCATAAATACAGAGTAGTTTCCCTCTCCGTCGCAGCTTTCTTCTGAGTCTGAATTAGAGGAGTTTGTGTCACTGATAGTAGTGGCATACACTTTACCCTTCCCTCTCAAATAGTTGGGACACTCCTTCTTGAGATGTCCATGACCGTTGCATTCATAGCACATGATTCCTTGAGAGGATTGAGAATCCTTCCCATCTTTCTTCTTGAAATCCTTTTTCTCCTTCCAGGAATTTTGGAATTTTCCCTTCTCAGCAAACTTTCCATTCTTTTTGAACTTCAAGAACTTTCGGAAGTTCTTAACAAGATACGCCACATCCTTTTTGACCTCATCCTCATCTGATGAGTCTTGAGCTTCCACTCTCTCATTAATTGTCTTTAGAGCAAGGGATTTGCTCTTCCTTTGTGATGGTAGAGATAGCTCATAGGTTTGAAGTGAGCCAATAAGTTCTTGAACTTTGATCTCATCAAGGTCCTTGCTCTCTTCAATGGTAGTAACCTTTGCACGGAAGCTCTCCAGTAATAATCGTAGAATTTTTCTCACAATCTTGGAGTCCTCCGTCTTTTCTCCCAAGTTAAATTTCTCAATTACCATCTCATTTAGCTTCCCATAAAATGAGTCGAATGACTCGTCTTCACTCATCTTCAGCTTTTCGAAGCGTGTGGTAAGCATTAGCAGCTTGGTGTCCTTCACCTTTTTGGTTCCCTCATAAGTCGTTTCCAAAATTTGCCACACCTCCTTGGCAATTGTAACATGAGAAATCCTGTGAAACTCATCAGGAGAAACACCACAGAAAATAGCATTTAAAACCTTGCTATTAGCGCTAGCTGCCGCAAGGGCTGCCTTATCCCATTCGAATTTGGCGGCCTCCGGCCTAGTCCATCCTATATCTACAACATCCCAAACACTCTCATCAATGGAACATAGGAATGCCCTCATATAGACTTTCCAAAATGCATAGTTGCTTCCATCAAAGTATGGTGGAGCATTAAGAGATTGAGATCAATCCATCTCAAAAGGGGTCTAGGATCGCACTTAGGTAATTAAACCACAGCAAGAGCACCTGCTCTGATACCAATTGAAAGTTTAAATAGCGTATAAAACACCAATGAACGTTTAGACCCCCAAATACAAAATTACCAACACAAGCTTATAATTAAACAATATATGTGCGGAATATGAAATATAAGCTATATCCAAATTGGTAACACACTCTAAACCATAATTAATTACAAACACAGCAGCAATTAAAAGGTAAAGAGAAAGGAAAGAGAGATGCAAACACAAAGATAACACAGCGATATGTTATCGAAGGGGAAATCAAAGTACTCAGCAAAAAACCTCTCCGCCACCTTCTAAGCGGTCAATAATCCACTAGAGAATAAAGTTGGGATACATGAATAGCAAAAGACCCTCTAAGCCTAATTTACCTAGTACACCTAAGCCCTCCAAGCTTCTTGCTCCAACAGGTTTACGCCGAACCTTGTCTTCTCTAGCTTACTAGATCCCGCAATAAGCCCATTGCATCAACCAAATGAATTGGTCCTCTCTAAACTGCTTCCCAAGCACCAAAACACCTCCTCACTGATATGGGTATGGTGAGATAAGGATTTGGCAAATGTACCTCTCAAGAATATGTCAATGGAGAGGGTGAGAGTAAAGGAATTTGGAGAATCAAATGATAAAGATTGTGGATGAGTCAATCTTATTTTTCTCTAGGGTTTCTCTCTCAAAATTCTCTCTGGAAGCTCATTACATTTCGTGGGTATAAGGGTATTTATAGTAGTGTGTATGAGGAATGCAAAAAGTCATGTTACAACCAAACAGGGCATTCTGGCGACTCAACCTTGCGACTAGAACGAGTCGCGAGTCTGAGTCGCAAGCTAACTGGCTAGCCAGACTGGAAGTTTTGTCCTGTAGTGCTCCAGCTGTCGTGACCCTTCAGCTCCCCTGCATGCTTCACATGTGTGCCACTTTTGGCGACTTGCCAGTCATGAGCCAGTCACGAGATCCAGTCGCGAGGCTCTTCTTAAGTGCACACATCTTGAGTTTTCTTCACACTCTCTCACACACAACCTTTACATAAATCCCACCTAAATACATGGTATCTAATTGCTAAATTACAAGAAAATTTGGCACGGAATAAAGCCAACACATGATTGAATAAATTCAACCTTACAATACCAACCATGTCAATGAATTCATAATGTTTTTTTCACACACTGAGGTTAAATGTTCAATGAAGTTATATTGTCTTTAACTAGTCTTTGCAATTTAATTTGGTAGCAAGGACATGGAGGTGAGAAAAGGACGATATAGAACTTGCTACTGTTTAGGTTTGGAAAAGTTATTATAAGAGTTCAAATTTTGTTTCAATATCTTGTGTTCCAGGCTTTGAGATGGAGCATAAATTTGACAAAACCTGTGCATGAGGATTAATGCTCCTCTGTCCTCTAAAAATAGGTTTTGTATAAGGTAGTACTAGTGTTGTATGTTGCATAATTATATATTTTCTTCTGTTGTGAGTAACAGGTAGGTACTTGAGAATTCCCATGCATCAAAAAAATGGGGATGTTAAAATTTACAACACTAACACTTGCAAAGATGCTATTCTCATTGTTGTCTACTTTGCCTAATCACTTTACAAATAACTCCCTTTTCTGCACGAAGATCCCAGGCTCTTGGCAGAACCTTACTCATTCTTTCCATCAGCACTATTAGAAGCTTTCTTTTCACTGTTACTATTATAAATCATGTTCCATCTAGGTGACTGGAGCATTAGATGGAAGCATACTTTGTCTAAATTGAATCATTAGTAGAGCCTCTCACATGTACTAGCCTCACATATTTGTAGATCCATTTTCTGAGTTTTGTATGAGATAATTTCCTCTGTATTGAATGGATTAAGGACAAATTTTGTTTATATTAAAATAAATTAATAATATTTTATCAAATTGAGCAATCAAGTAGATGAGGTGGAAGCAGTAGCTACTGCCTGAGCCTTGGAGTTTTCCCTAGAAGTTGGTATTAACCAAGGTATTTTGCAAGGTGATTCCAAGTTGGTCATGAAATCTCTTGCAGACAAGGCGCAACCTTTGGCTTCCTTTGGTACTTTTATTAGTGGCTTATATGGATTGAGGGGGAGGGAGGGGGAGTATATATATACACATACTTGCATTCGGTCTATTCTTCCTTTTGTTCTGTATAGCTAAGCATAGTTTCTGAACACAAAACAAATAAACTATAAAGGTTGGTCATATGCAGGGTTCTGGGTGGGCCCTTTAATGTGGTGTTTTTGATGCCTCAAATTTCTCTACTTGTTGATGTTAAATTACCAATTGTCCCAAAAGCTTAAGCTGTTAGGAAATGGTGAATTTAACAGTTGATTCTACAATGTGTAAAAGCTCCAATTTTGCAATAGCAAAGTGTTTCAAGATAACTACGAAAGCAAAACGCCACACCAAGTTTGAGTGGAATCGCTAGATTTTCTGTAACGCCCCAAAATCATAAGCAATAAAAGTCTATTTAATCTGAATAATCCATAAAAATATTAAATAAAAGAAACCAGCAACCTTAAATCTCATCACAAATGTCAGAGCTCTAATTCACCAAAGACAAAGCATCCTCAAAATAATTCTCCAATACAATGTTTAATTCCATAAAAATAATAATAAAATCCTCAGTTCCACAAAATAGTTCGTAACTGCTGTCTCCCAAGAATCTCTACTCCAATAATCCCTCTAATGTATCTGTAATGGGAAATAAAGGGGGGTGAGATAACTCAATAAGTGGAATTCACTAACATTGGGGTGTGGGAACAAACCTTTCAAATAAATAATTCTTCAACAAATTCATAACTTGTAACTCATCAATATTTTGTCATCAAATATTTCACATATAAAAATATCTTTACATTGTGAGCCATCATAATATTTATATATATCAATACCATCATATAAATAATTTCCTAGGCTTTTCTCGTGGTCAACGTTTACGCCCCGTTGACAGGGTTGTGCTGTCCCCTTTTAGGACTAGAACCTCCTTTTCATCCCTTTTCTTAAAGAAGGCTCCTTTGGAACCTAAAGGTGCACTCCCTTGCTAAGGAGTTTCCTTTTTGGATCCTCAATAGTATACTCCCTTGCTAAGGAGCTATCAAATGTGCACTGTCCCCTTTTCTGGGACCGTCTCTTGCTAAGGACTAGCTGCAATATGATTGTCCCTTACTAAGGACTAAATACAATACTGAGCTTTTAATCACGACTTGCCATAGGTTTTCAAAACATATTCAATATGCTCACAAAAATAATCCATTCATAATTCTAAAAAATATAAGGATATATTCACACATACAAGTTTAAATAAATTTAGGTTGTCCCACAAGTTTTTCATATAACGAATAGTCAATGTGCACATCAAGCATTTATAAAATATCAATTTATATATATAATATCTACATATTTCTTTGATATAAAATAGTTTAATAATCAACACTGTTTGGGAAAACCCCCAAAATTAGTAAACACCATTTACCTCTTAGTTGCAAAAATAAAAGAAATCAACCTCCCTTGAATCACAGCAATTCAGTAGAATTAAAACCTAGCCACACCAAAAATAGGTTCATCAATACACAATTTCCCAGTTAAAAATCTATTTTCAAACTTAAACGGTTTTATCCTAGACAATACTAATATATCCAAAATTTTACATTTATTTACGTAACTCTCCAGTTCACTTTCAGCTTTAATCTAGTTGTTCTATTTCACGTATTTTTACTATCCATTAATAAGCATGATTGTACTGCCACTCTATAAAACTCTAGCAATTCACTAAGGTCTAGCCATCATATATTCTACTATTCCTTAGAAGCCACATGATATAGTTCTGCCAAATCAATCTTAGAGCCAATGGAGGACCATATGGCTATACATACCATTCATACGTAATCAATTTCAAAGCTTGGACCATACGGCTATATATAAACAATTCCTATTATAATATTGTAATCATCAACCCAAAGACCCATAATTCCCTTGATGCCACCAAAACACAATGAAATTGCTGTACGCGTATTGAACAAGGACAACGTGAAGATACATGGCAGATGGGTGGTGATATTTCGTGAGGCCATATACGGTCATATAATGTCCACAAAACACCCTTTTTCTATCAACATAATCATAGCCTTAGATCCATAACAGCAGCCCCTATTTTTATTTTATTTCTATTAGGTACGCCACTAACAGATTCTTCCTATAGGAGTGGGAAGAAAAGCTAGCCATTGAGTATTACAATTTTCCTAAGTTTAGAGCAGAAGAGAGCCGTACCTTTAGTCTCCACTCATAGCCACAGTGAAGCAAAGCAAGGTTCAGTAGTGTGAAGCGGCTGAAGTAAATAGGAAGCCCCCCATCAGTAACATACACGTGTGACTAAAAAGAAAGAAGGCTAGGGTTTTCAAGGCCCATATATTTACTTATGCCACCTC
>JARYZH020000974.1:0-48673 GCA_030021035.2 Notholithocarpus densiflorus | reverse complement strand
AATGAGACAACAAATATAATAAAGCAATACACAACTAAAGCAATATGTAAAGAGGAAACAATATATATATATATATATATAATGTTATGATGTTACAAGGATAATAGAAATGGGAAATGGGTATAGCTATATAGAAGTTGGAAATTTTGAGAGGGATTTCTTAAGGAAAAATGAGAGAGAGAGAGAGAGAGAGAGAGAGAGAGAGAGAGAGAGAGAGATTCTAGGCTAGAGAAATTTTTGTAGGATTTTTGTGCCTATTTTTCCAAAAAGGAGGGGAGTATATATAGAAGTATGAGGGAACAAGTGCAGGTGTTGCTAGAACACCTCCATATGGCTGCATGGCACCATGCAGCTATGTGGTGGTGTTCTGGCAACACCACCATATTGTTCCCTGCTTGCTTCTTAAGTTTTCTGATTTCGTCTTCTTCACGGTTTTGGTCCAATTTTCGTGCTGCTATTTTGAGGTCTTTCTAAACTCCGATTTTTTCAATTTTGATATCTCTGGAAATATCTAGATTTCCAATTTCCATAGGCTCTATTCTTGTTCGATTTGGAGTTATGGTCGACAAGATATCACATCTGGAAGAGGGGTGATGCAATTTAGGAAATTCTGCAACACTTTTCTTGAAAAATTCATTTCTCTCAATCCGCAGTGGATATCATCAAGCCCTTTTTGTGAAAGGTAGTCAAGACATCATACTTCAATCTTTTTCAAACGGATTGCCCCAATTGTTTCTCAATTGGTAAATTTTTTTGCATGAAAACAGCCAAAAACAGCTCTTTTTGACTTGAAAATAGTGAAACGTTTAATCAGGGTTTTGGAATTTTATTGATATCTCATCTGTTTTAGCCTGATTTTGGCCCATGAACTGTCATTTCGAAGTGAAAAATATAATTGACAAGATGGTGTAAAATTTATCCCGATCAAACGATCGGATCAAAAATCAACTTTTTGACCATTCCTAGTTAGGGATTTTGGTCTAATTCTTACCTGAAATCACACAATTGGCTTTGGAGTTTTGGTCCGCCATCCGATTAGGTTAAATTGGTTTACTACAATTTGTCTCCAACTTTTTTGTTTTGAAAAACATGGTTTTCACCATTTTTTTAGTTTTACAACTTTATTTTGATGCGTTAATTGGGGCTGGACAAAATACAGTATCAACAAAGACCACTAGCATAAAATTTTCTAAAAATTTAGCATTTAACACACCATTTTACAATTCATTCTACATGACATCTCTTATTTTATACATCTATTCATTTTTTTATTCATCTCTCTCTCTCTTTCACTCTCTCTCACACACACATACTTGACAGCAACAATCCCACCCCACAACCCTCCACCACCATAAACCCACAACCTACCACCACCATACAACCCATAGGTAATCCACCACCATTGTAAAACTCACCAAAAATGCATCACCACTGCCACCAAAATCACAACCCACCACTACCACAAACTTTCACAAAACCCAAATCAAATAAAAAATCCATCGCAAAAAATAATTAAAAAACCTAGAAAACCCAAATAATAATAACCCCATCACCCAAATCTGAAGATTTAAAAAAGAAAAAGTCAAACCACCACAACTTGTTAATCAATACCGACACAAAACCACTACAACTTATTGATTGAGAGAGAGAGATTCGAAGTATAAAGATCTAGAAATGAGGAGAGGCAGCGGTGTGGAGAGGTCAGCAGAAGAGAGAGCTCAACATGGAGACGCTAGCAGAGGAGAGAGGTCAGTGGCGTGGTTGAGAGTAAGATAGGTTGAGAGAGGAAGAGAGTGAGAGATGCTGAAGGAGGAAGAAAGTGAGAGAGGCTAAGAGAGAATGCCAGACAAGGGAGAGAAGAAAATGAGAGAGTGGGTGAAAGGAGAGAGAGAAGTGAATAAAAAAAAGAGAAAAAATAATAGCATTTTTGTCCATACAGTGCCATTAGTAGAATTGTACTGTAGCAAATGCCAAATTTATTTGGCATTTGGAACATTTGATGTTGGTGGGTTTTTGGTATTTGGTGTGCTATATGCTAAAAATTTAGCACTAAGCACACTTGATGCTAATACTCTAAGAAAAGAAGCCAACCTTTTAACTCAAACTGAACAATCCATCTGATATGTCAAAAACTCAAATGATTGAGAAATGAGAGAAAGAAACAAAACATTACCTTATATTACCAAAAAAAAGAAACAAAGAAGGCAAAGATCCCTTAGCTAGCATATCAAAAGAAATACGATGTTTTTGGGCATAAAAAATAAGCTCAAAATGACATTGTTTTGAAGCTCAGAAACAACAGTTTCCTAACTCATTATGCATCATATACTTTAAACAAATAATTAGTGTATTATTTGTCACAGGCTTTTTAGAAGTAATTTAAAAAGGCATAGCATGTGAGTTTCAATTAGTTCTTTGATAATAAAGAAAAATCATCATGGAGCAAATACTATAAGTTTGAAATTCCTATCCTAAAAAATATATTTGATAGAGCAATAACACATTTTTCTTTTTGTGATAAAAAGACTATAACTTTACTAAGAAGAAGATAAACATAATACATCATCAGCCATAGCCGACTCAACCATATTAGGATTTTCCTCTATCCAAGTTTGATAACTATCTAAATATTTGACATATTGAGCCAAAACGTGAGCTCGCTTAACATGGGAAATTTCCACACATCTAAAATTCTGCAATTTTGCTCTAATCCCGCCTATAATATTGTCAATAGCAACTGGAGCTTCACTAGTTCCAATTAACGCATCAACAACTATCTTGGAGTCACTCTCAAGCACCACATCTCATATCCCTACATCTCAAGCAAAAAGAACCCCTTCCTCCAATGCTTTTGCTTCAATCTCCATAGGACCCAGTGGGATTGGTAAGTTCTTGATTAGGGCTGCCTCTACCTACCTTTTGTAGTCCCGAATAATAACCCCAACTCCTGCAATCTTTGTGTTAACAAAAGTAGCCCCATTAGTATTAATCCTATACCAAGATTGGGTTGGGGGTATTCACTGCACTGTATCGTTGGTTTCATGGCAAGCCGGCTTGAAGTTAGCCGTTTGAAACTCCTCCAATAAGTACTTGTCCTTCAGCAAAACTTCAGCCACTGATTGTCATGTTTTACTTTGTCTCTCTACATTCCTATTAAACCACATACACCATGCCACTGTGATGACTAACCCCAACAGTTCATCATCCATATACTGTCCAAATTTTAAATACCAAAGAAGGTCTCCAAACTCATGGAATCACCACCTTGACACTCAAACGAGAAGCCGGATAAAGTCCATATTTCACGGGATTTAGGACAACTCCACAAACAATGTCCACTACTCTTTGCCTCCTCATCATAAGCTTCACAAGTTGGACTTTGTAGGTAGTATGTTCTTGTCCGCCCACCAAGCAAAAGATTTAATCTCATTAGGTACATTGAGCCCCCAAATTGTCTTCCAGAAATTTTCGCTATTCAGATTGCTTGATGCCTCTCACGAACTAATGGTAGCTAGTGATAGTGCGACCTTGAAAGCACTCTGGATAGTGAAATTCCCTTTTGGTGTATATGCCCACACCAACTGGTCCCTAGGTAATCGGGAGCTTAAAGGAATACTAATGATAGCAATAGCATCATCTAGTAAACACCCATTTATTCTATAATTGGAGGAAAAGAAATAAATAAATTAGGGAGGCTCATTCACTCTATAATAAAGTACAAATAAACTTACATAATTTCTATACTCTATATAAAAAAGGACAGTTGAGCTACTTGTGTTTGGCAAAATGACACTAAAAAGCTTAAAACAATAGAGGATAAACAGAGGGCTTAAATTACTTTGTTGCTCCTAAAGGTATGTGTGAGCTAAAAAAACGTTGGAGCCCTTTTTGGTCTTTTCTTCATTAATTCTGGAGGTTTCCTGCTTTTATCAAAACAATCTTAGCTCCTATTGGCTTTATCTTATTTCTGTTGATAGACACAAACACAGGACATGGTGAGGGGGATAGAGATAAGAAAAAAGAAAGAAAAAATTACTAGAGAGTAGAAAGAGGAGAGGAGGGATGAACATGGCTACACATACAAAAAGAAAAAGAGGGAGAAGGTATGTGAAGAAATAAAGATCATATTTATGTTTCAATCTCCATTGACTCAAACACCATTCCCTATTTCGACAACCTCTCTTACTCACTCACTGTCATCAATTGTTTTCTATCTTGTAGTTTCTTCAATATTTGGATGCAATCAAATTGGAGTAATTTCAAGTTCTTAGGAAGCAAGCAAGTACCTTTGGATTTTACAAAATATTTAATGATAGTGTATTTTATATATTGCCTATTAACATTCCTTGCTCAATTTGTTTGTTAAGTATTATTTAAATTTGTATAAAATTTGCTATTTGAATGATTGTTGGTATGAAAGATGTTAGGATTAGTGCCCTTAAATCCTATTGTATGATGCTATGTATGATATTAAGTATGAAATTATATATGACATTATGTATGACTTAATATTGTGTTTAATAAAGTTGTTTTATTATTATCTAAAATAATGGTAACATGAATATTCGGACATTATCATATAGTCCATGAGATGCATAATATGTGATTTATGTGAAAAGTCACAGAAGATATAAATCACAAGTTCTTTGTAAACTCAGAATTGTAGTTCGTAGTCGGTGATGAAATTGGGCGTTTCATTTGCGAAGACTATAACATATCAACTAAGATGGTTTGTCTTGATCATGGAAGTGGAGACTTCTAGTTGATATGTTGATATGTTTTAAGAGTTAAATCATATTGAATTGGACCGCTGTGAGATTTATTATTTTCCAAACGACTGTCAATTGAATAATAAATTTCACGACTTCTATTTACATGAACTCTTAATCCTGAGAGAATAATGGACCTGATCATAAAGTGTAGGTTGATTTGATATATCAGGAGTGAGATCTAAAGTAACGGTCAAAACCTCAATATGTTGGGCAGTCACATTTAGTGTTGATGGAACATATATCCTCAAGATGGAATTCATAGTCTCTTAGCGGAGATACAAGATATTCCCTTAAGATAAGTTTAATGGGTTTGTTATTCAGAAAGTTAGGCCTAACCACTTTAGTAAGACTAAAGTATATATTTATGGAATTGGATTTCATAAATATATGATGAATAACATAAAGGATTAAACTGGGTACTCAAGGATTAAGATGTAGTAATCTACAAAGTGGCAGTCTACATTAATGACTTTGTATTACTACAAATATTTTATGAAGTGGTTTCATGCACAATAAAGTCTTGGGATATAATTTATTAATAAGGCCTAGAGTGCAATTATATTTATATAGTGGTATTAAATATAATTAATGGTAACTTTGGACTTGTCAAGAGTTAACAGAAAAGTCTAAGGCCCATTGGAGCTAGTGTCTTATTTGTTTCCTTTTGGTCCCATTCCAAGCCACATATATTAGAACCCAATTAGAAAGGCCCAAAATGCTAGCCCAATTAGATAATCAGTTATAAGGAGAGAAACATACAGAATTTTGAGATAACTAACAACAAGTTACATGAAATGGTTTGTATGTGAGTGTTGGACACTCTTGAATTCTCCCTTGAACAAATTCATATAAACTGATTGAGAGACCACACATCTTGGGCACAAGTGGAATTGGAGTGAAGATTAAAAGTGTTCTCAAGAACTTGCAATCTTTGTTTCGAAATTCACCACATCAAGGTACACTCTCTTGTTCTTATATTCTGAAATTTACATAATGCATGTTATCAATTGCGAATGAAGTAGATCCGTTAATTTTTCACTGTGTATGTTTAGTATGTGATACAAACATGTATTTTTCCATCAAATGGTATCAAAGCAGTCTTCAATTTCGAATCTGTATAACATGTTTTGTGAGTTTTAGAATTAGAGATTATAGTTTCATGTTGTTAGAAGATTATGCATTCAATTTTCTGCATGGTTGTTGAAACTATGTTTTGATAAAAACTGATATTGGTGTTATGATGTTGTTTAAATTTGAATTAAAGTATGTTAAATTGAACTTTAATGCTATAGCATCAATGGAATTCAGTTTTGATATCATTCTCTATCTATCATGTTCATATGATAGTTATTTGTTCAAGAAAAACCATAGAAAAATGCCTTAGAAAATTTTTGGAAATTCGAGTTTCACGAGTTTCGATCAGTCGAAAATCACTTTCAATCGATCGAGTGAAACAGTGACCAATCTCTTTTAATCGATTGATATTCGATTGCTAGTCGATTGATCGAATTTTCTTTTTGATTGATCGAGAGACGATCGAGTATCGATCGAACCAGTCAGATGGTCAAGTTCGAATTTTTTAATTCTTTCGACCGATCGAGGGGCACATTCGATCGATCAAAAGAAGGAAATTCAGAATTTTTTTTTCTAAGTGTTTTCACATGTATAAAGAGTAAGGCTATGTGTAATTAGATTATGCATGTTTACTAATTAAAAACCTTTAATTTTAAAACATCTAGTGGGAGAGAGATACAAGGGTTGGATCTCACGGCCTCCATTGTCAGTTTATAGTAGTGTGATTAAGCACCTCGCCTTGGCGTATATGCCTTGCTCCCTTCGGAGGGTGTTTAATTCATGGTACTACAGGTTAAACTTCTTAATGATGGATGATATGTGTTTTTACATTAAGAACAACCACGCTTTCGTGGAGTTACTTAATGACTCACATAGAATTTAGTCAATGGTGTACACTAGACTAAGTTTAATGTTAACCTCCCTTCGGAGCTATGTCATTATTACTTAGAGGCTAAAGGAAAAACGCCAAATTATTTTTTTTTGGTAAGAGTTATCATGATATTATTAATAATGAGAATAATTCTCGCCTAATCATAGTGATTGGTATGACCTCGCTTCCGAGGAATATTAATTGTGGGATTGGGTTGTCGTTGCATATATTATATTATGATTTTATTAAGATTCCATACTATACGTTTATATGCTAAATAGATAATGTCCAGTTTACTTATTATATTCATGTTTATTATTTTCAGATTTGAACATGGCATCATTTAGCCCACTTGTAACCATTCTTAATCAAAACAAACTGACTGGATCTAACTATGTTGACTGGAAAAGAAATTTTGACATTGTTCTTATAGCTGAAGAGCACAAATATGTACTTACTAAACCATGTCCCAGTTTTCCTTCATTAGATGCTCCTCCTGAGGAAATACAACGATATGATCGTTGGCAGAAATCTAATGAGATGGCCAAGTGCTACATCCTAGATGCTTGCTTATGTCCATAAATGGACCTTTTCAACTTGCATACCATATGCTCTTGGTTCTTTGCTATGAAACCTTCCGGTTGCATCATATAGATTTCTTCTTCAAGATTTTCATTTAGAAATGCAGTCTTGACATCCATTTGCCAAATCTCATAATCATAATAAGCAGCAATGGATAAGAGAATTCTGATAGATTTAAGCATTGCTACTGGTGAAAAGGTTTCTTCATAATCAATACCTTCTTTTTATGTATACCCTTTCGCTACTAGCCTTGCTTTAAAGGTTTCAACCTTTCCATCTATCCCTCTCTTCTTCTTGTAAACTCATTTGCAACCAACAGGTTTAATGCCGTTAGGTGCCTTTACAAGATCCCAAACTTGATTGGAATACACTAAATCCAATTCAGATTTCATAGCTTTGACCCAATGATGTGCATCTATATCATTCATTGTCTCCTCATAAGTGTAAGGATCAATTTCAGCCTCTTCTGAGATAGCTTCATAAGTTTCTCCCAAAGCTATAAATCTTATAGGTGGCCTTATAATCCTCCCACTACGACAAGGCACTTGTGTACTAGTCATCTCATAAGTAGAATCTTGTGGTGTATCTAATACAGCCACATCATCCCTAGTTTCATCCATTGGTTGTTCAATTACAAGTTCATCTAATTCAGCCAAGACAACTTTACTTCTAGGATTAAAATTATTCACATAATCATCTTCCAAAAATTTGGCATTGGTGCTAACAAACACTTTGTTATCTTTATGATTTTAGAATAAATAACCCTTAGTTTCCCTTGAATACCCTAAAAACATGCATACATCTGTTTTAGCTTCCAACTTATCAGACTTCCCTTTCAACACATGTGCTGGACATCCCCAAATATGGAGATATTTCATATTAGGCTTGCGCTCACTCCACAATTCCTTAGGTGTGTTAAGAACTGATTTTGATGGAACTAAATTTAAAATATGCATTGCAGTTTTTAGTGCATATCCCTAAAAGGAAATTGGTAAAGTTGAATAACTCATCATGGTTCTAACCATTTCTAAAAGAGTCCTATTCCTTCTCTTTGCTACACCATTTTGTTGGGGAGTTCCAGGTGCAATCAATTGGGATACAATCCCATTTTGAATTAAGTAATCCTTGAAATCCCCAAGAAGGTATTCACCACCACGATCAGATCGAATGGCCTTTATGTGTTTACCCAATTGATTCTCAACTTCAGCCCTAAATTCTTTGAACTTTTCAAAGGCTTCGAACTTCCGTCTCATTAGGTACACATAACCATATCTTAAGTAATCATCAGTAAAAGTGATGAAGTACTCATAACCTCCTTTAGGTTGGGTTGACATAGGACCACATACATCTGTATGAACTAATTCAAGCAACTCTTGGGCTCTTCTACATTTTGCATTAAAAGGTCATTTGGTCATTTTGCCCTCCAAACAAGATTCACAAACTAGAAATTCATCAAAGTACAATGGCTCTAAGAGACCATCTCTGATCAGTCTTTGAATTCTGTTTGAATTAATATGACCCAAACGCAAGTGCCAAAGATATGCATCATTAGTAGAAGAAAACTTTCTCTTTAATGATTTTACATGAGAGTTATTGTCTAATTTAGAATTGTATAATTCATGCTTATCAAAAGTTAAAATATAAAGACCATCAACAATATTGCCAAAATAGATAAACACTTTATCCTTCTTTATTACAACATTGTCTTTCAAGATAACACAATGAGAGCAGAACCTCTGTGTGGATGATCTGGAAATCCACTGGAAGGAGTCACTACAATCCATATCAATAAAAGAAATTTGAAATTTGAAAAAGATCAGATTGTAATTTTTCATACATGAAAAATAGTCCAACATCAGAAAAGGATCCCAATTCTTCAGCAATTGATATGTCTTACTTGTACATCACTGGGCCCAATTGTACCCTTATGGCCTGCACAATCTTGATGAGTAATTCCCCCTTAAAATCCAAAAAACTCAACTTTAGTTTCTTTACAATTAAACCTAATAGTAATCAAATAATTGAATAGCTTTGAGACAAAGTATACCTATAACATGTACACTGATAAACACAATCCAAAACAAACTTGGACTATGTTAAGGTCAAAAACTATCTTTATAAGCCATGCCTCCAAGCCAGACATTTTGTCAAACACTTTGAGGGTGATGGGGTTGGCCTCTTTTCTCTTCTCATGCATAGTTTAACAAAATTAAATTGTTGCACATCAATTACTGCAAAATGATAGAAGAACTAAGAATATTACATTGTACTCATATTCTGCATGATGACAATAAAGTTATAAAATAAGAGCTGAAGGGAAAAATATCAAAAGAATACAATTTGAATGGGAAGAGAGAGAGAGAGAGAGAGAGAGAGAGAGAAGCAACTCATATCCAATATCAGTTATATCCAATATCAATTATCAAATAACTCTTGTATGTAAATATCATACACTACAATATTAGGGATAGATATCATAATGATGATAACTGACTAAATCACATATAGTGGAAAGTCTTGTGCCACTTAGTGGCAAGCTCACAAACATTAACAACCTCCACATCATCAGGTTTTACATGGATTGAGGCATTGTGTACACCATATAAACTTATCAAGAATTACCTTACGATGCTCCTAGTTGTATTGCATTGGTTTCGGGTAACCTTTAGCAAAATAAGAAAAATAATATCTATCTGAATAAAAAGTTAAGTCGAAACAAATATAATAGAAGCCATGAAGTTAGTAAAAACAAATTTTAAGAATAGTTCAAGTTCAAAATTAAATTTTTGTTAGTTTTTTGCAACTTAATTTTGTCATAAAATATCCCTATTCAAAATTGAAAATATTAATGTTGTCCACTATTCAAATTTGTGTAGTAGTAATTTAAATATCCTAGAGCTATATCAACCCAGAACCGTAAAGAAAGGCAAAGGGAGGCAGACTAATTTAAATGAAGAAAAATGAAGGCCTCTAGAAGAATTCAAACTTGTATCAATAGCAAGCATCACCTCCAACTTAAACATAAGAGCCCTTATGTATGCTAAAATTATCATGCACAAATATGTTTATGGAGTGGTCTCACACCCTTGGCCCAAATGATATGCATTTGGCTGTAGTTTTTATTGAGGTCTTTGACTATATAATTCCTCAAGGGTTTACTTTTGGGTGGGTATACAGTCATGAGGTCTCTCCTAAATTTTCAATAAAACCCCAAAACCAATGCATTATCATGGGCTTTCAAGTGGGAAAATACTTAAGCTTATAACTTTAAATATACATGCAGAATCACTACTTCTCTTTTACATAATTGGATGACAAATGCAATCATCAAAATGTGATTTGATTAGGTCTTTT
This sequence comes from Notholithocarpus densiflorus, assembly GCA_030021035.2. Lineage (NCBI taxonomy): Eukaryota > Viridiplantae > Streptophyta > Magnoliopsida > Fagales > Fagaceae > Notholithocarpus > Notholithocarpus densiflorus. The sequence goes on along the minus strand of JARYZH020000974.1, from coordinate 38,020 downwards.
CTTTATTCTACTTGATAAAACATGTTTTAAGTGCTCAATGTTTGTTTTGTAATGATGATGAAGACACAATTAAGGACTATTAGGATTAGTGGCCTTAAATCCTATTGTATGATGCTATGTATGATATTAAGTATGACATTGTGTATGACTTAATATTGTGTTTAATAAAGTTGTTTTATTATTATCTAAAATAATGGTAACATGAATATTCGGACATTATCATATAGTCTATGAGATGCATAGTATGTGATTTATGTGAAAAGTCACAAAAGATATAAATCACAAGTTCTATGTAAACTCAGAATTGTAGTTCGTAGTCGGTGATGAAATTGGGCATTTCATCTGTGAAGACTATAACATATCAACTAAGATGATTTGTCTTGATCGTGGAAGTGGAGACTTCTAGTTGATATGTTTTAAGAGTTAAGACATATTGAATTGGACCGCTGTGAGATTTATTATTCTCCTAATGACTGTCATGACTCTCATGTAAAATCATTAAAGAGAAAGTTTACTTCTACTAATGATGCATATCTTTGGCACTTGCATTTCGGTCATATTAATCCAAACAAAATTCAAAGACTGATTAAAGATGGACTCTTAGAGCCATTGGACTTTGATGAATTTTTAGTTTGTGAATCTTGTTTGGAGGGCAAAATGACCAAACGACCTTTTAATGCAAAAGGTAGAAGAGCCCAAGAGTTGCTTGAATTAGTTCATACTGATGTATATGGTCCTATGTCAACCCAAGCAAAAGGAGGTTATGAGTACTTCATCACTTTTACCGATGATTACTCAAGATATGGTTATGTGTACCTAATGAAACGGAAGTCCGAAGCCTTTGAAAAGTTCAAAGAGTTTAAGGCTGAAGTTGAGAATCAATTAGGTAAACACATAAAGGCCATTCAATCTGATCGTGGTGGCGAATACCTTCTAGGGGATTTCAAGGATTACTTAACTCAAAATGGGATTGTATCCCAATTGACTGCACCTGGAACTCCCCAACAAAATGGTGTAGCAGAAAGAAGGAATAGGACTCTTTTAGAAATGGTTAGGTCCATGATGAGTTACTCAACTTTACCGATTTTTTTTTGGGGTTATGCCTTAAATACAGCAATGCATCTTTTGAATTTAGTTCCATCAAAATCTATTCCCAAAACACCCATGGAATTGTGGAGTGGGCGTAAGCCTACTATAAAATATCTCCACATTTGGGGTTGTCCAACACATGTGTTAAAAGGGAAGCCTGATAAATTGGAACCAAAATCAGAAGTATGTTTGCTTGTGAGTTATCCAAAAGAAACTAGGAGTTATTTATTCTATAGTCGTAAAGATAACAAAGTTTTTGTTAGTACAAATGCTAAATTCTTGGAAAATGACTATGAATAATTTTACTCCTAGAAGTAGAGTTGTTTTGGCTTAAATGAATGAATCTGTAAATGAACAACCAATGGATGAAACTAGGGATGATGTGGCTGTATTAGATACACCACAAGATATTACTCATGAGATGACTAGTACACAGGTGCCTCGTCGTAGTGGCAGAATTGTTCGACCTCTTATAAAATTTATAGGTTTGGGAGAAACTTATGAAACTATCCCAGAAGAAGCTGAATCGGATCCCTACACTTATGAAGAGGCAGTGAATGATATAGACGCAGATCATTGGGTCAAAGCTATGCAATCTGAATTAGATTCAATGTATTCCAATCATGTTTGGGATCTTGTAAAGGCGCCTAACGGCATTAAACCTATTGGTTGCAAATGGGTTTACAAGAGGAAGAGAGGGATAGATAGAAAGGTTGAAACCTTTAAAGTAAGGCTAGTGGCGAAATGGTATACTAAAAAAGAAAGTATTGATTATGAAGAAACATTTTCATCAGTAGTAATGCTTAAATTTATTAGAATTCTCTTATCCATTACTGCTCATTATGATTATGAGATTTGGCAAATGGATGTCAAGACTGCATTTCTCAATGGCAATCTTGAAGAGGAAATCTATATGATGCAACCGGAAGGTTTCATAGCAAAGAACCAAGAGCATATGGTATGCAAGTTGAAAAGGTCCATTTATGGACTTAAGCAAGAATCTAGGTCATGGAACATTAGATTTGATCAAGCAATCAAGTCATTTGGTTTTGAACAAAATCTTGATGAACCATGTGTGTACAAAAGACATCAAGATAAAGTAGTAATGTTCCTAGTGCTTTATGTTGATGATATTCTACTCATTGGAAATGATGTAGGGGTAATGTCATCAGTAAAAGTTTGGTTGTCAAGCCAATTTGATATGAAGGATTTGCGTGAGGCTAACTTCATTCTAGGGATCAAGCTTTGGCAAGATCGTAAGAATAAGATGTTAGGCTTGTCACAAGATGGATATATAAATAAGGTTCTAGAACGGTTTAGCATGCAAAACTCCAAGAAATGATTACTTCCTTTTAGACATGGAGTTCCTCTGTCTGATGACCAAAGGCCTAAGACTCAAGAGGAAGTAGATATGATGAGACAAGTTCCTTATGCTTCTGCAGTGGGAAGTCTCATGTATGCCATGCTTTGTACTAGACCAGATATCTGTTATTCAGTTGGCATGGTCAGCTGATATCAATCAAATCTAGGACCAAAACATTGGCAAGCTATAAAGCATATTCTCAAGTATCTACGGAGAACGAGAGATTATATGCTTGTTTACCGGTGTGAGGATTTGATTCCCATTGGCTATACAGATTCAAACTTTCAATCAGATTTAGATTTCAGAAATTCCACATTAGGATGTGTATTCACCTTGGGAGGTGGAGCCATAAGTTGGAGAAGTATTAAGCAATCTTGTATTGCAGACTCCACCATGGAAGCTGAGTATGTTACTGCTTCTAAAGCAGCAAAAGAAGCTGTCTAGCTCAAGAAATTCCTTTATGACCTTAGTGTAATGAGAATAGAGCAAGCTCTAATTACATTGTTTTGTGACAATAATGGAGCAATTGCACAATCTAAAGATCCAAGGAATTAGAAGAAAGGAAAGCACGTTGAGAGGAAGTACCACATCATTCGAGATATTGTTGCTCGTGGAGATGTGGTGGTAGCAAAGATTGAAAGTGAAAATAATCTAGCAGATCCGTTTACCAAAGCCTTGCCTTAAAAGACTTTCGAGTCACATTTAGAAGGAATGAGAGTTAAATTAATGCACAATTGTCTTTAGGGCAAGTGGGAGATTGTTAGGATTAGTGTCTTTAAATTCTATTGTATGATGCTATGTATGATATTAAGTATGACATTATGTATGACTTAATATTGCGTTTAATAAAGTTGTTTTATTATTATCTGAAATAATGGTAACATGAATATTTGGACATTATCATATAGTCCATGAGATGCATAGTATGTGATTTATGTGAAAAGTCACAGAAGATATAAATCACAAGTTCTTTGTAAACTTAGAATTGTAGTTCGTAATCGGTGATGAAATTGGGCGTTTCATCTGCGAAGACTATAACATATCAATTAAGATGATTTGTCTTGATCATAGAAATGGAGACTTCTAATTGATATGTTGATATGTTTTTAAGAGTTAAGACATATTGAACTAGACCGCTGTGAGATTTATTATTCTCCTAACGACTTTCAATTGAATAATAAATTTCACAACTTCTATTTACATGAACTCTTAATCTTGAGAGAATAATAGACATGATCATGAAGTGTAGGTTGCTTTGATATATCAGGAGTGAGATCTAAAGTAACGGTCAAAAACTCAGTATGTTGGACAGCCACATTTAGTGTTGATGGAACATATATTCTCAAGATGAAATTTATAGTCTCTTAGCGGAGATACAAAATATTCCCTTGAGATAAGTTTAATGGGTTTGTTATTCAGAAAGTTAGGCCTAACCACTTTAGTAAGACTAAAGTATATATTTATGGAATTAGATTTCATAAATATATGATGAATAACATAAAGGATTAAACCGGGTACTCAAGGATTAAGATGTAGTAATCTACAAAGTGGCAGTCTACATTAATGACTTTGTATTACTACGAATATTTTATGAATGGGTTGCATGCACAATAAAGTCTTGAGATATAATTTATTAATAAAGCCTAGAGTGCAATTATATTTATATAGTGGTATTAAATATAATTAATGGTAATTTTGGACTTGTCAAGAGTTGACAGAAAAGCTCAAGGCCCATTGGAGCTAGTGTCTTATTTGTTCCCTTTTGGTCCCACTCCAAGCCACATATATTAGAGCCCAATTAGAAAGTCCCAAAAGGCTAGCCCAATTAGATAATCAGTTATAAGGAGAGAAACATACAAAATTTTGAGATAACTAACAACAAGTTACATGAAATGATTTGCATGTGAGTGTTGGACACTCTTGAATTCTCCCTTGAACAAATTCATATGAATTGATTGAGAGATCACACATCTTGGGCATAAGTGGAATTGGAGTGAAAATTAAAAGTGTTCTCAAGAACTTGCAATCTTTGTTTTGAAATTCACCACACCAAGGTACACTCTCTTGTTCTTATATTCTAAAATTTACATAGTGCATGTTATCAATTGCGAATGAAGTAAATCCGTTAATTTTCCGCTGCATATGTTTAGTATGCGATACAAACATGTATTTTTCCATCAAAAGATTTCTTTGAATGGTCGATTTTGGTTTGGAGATTATAAAATCAAAATGAACATTTTTTATGATTGTGTTGTGAGATGAATTTTATATCTGACAATATAATGAGTTGTTGTGTGTCACGAGTAATTAGACCATTTTATATAGATGAAATTCTTATTTAGCATTTGGGTTTTAAAGATTATGGTTGATGATAGAAGTAGCCCAAATAAAAGAAAACGATACAAATGCATCATCAACTAACTGTAAAGAAAATATCTTGAAAAAGAAAAAGAAAAAAGTGTGTGCAAAAAAAGGGAGTGATGCAAAGAACAAAAGGAATTGGTATGCAACACTGTTAAGGACATATTTTATGTAATTGGCTTATCCTTTGACAAAACGCACTTTACTTGTATTTGGGTAGATCTAGGATGTATTTGATGCTTCAAGAAACCTTGTTTCAAGTTCAAGTGTTAAAAACATGCAAGTCTGTCCAAGAATCAAGTGAGAAAGTGCTGAATTTTAAAGCTCGATAGCTTCTCGACACCTCCTCGACACCTGGCTATCTGTCAAGCTCTTAAGGTGTTTCTTATCGCAATCTCGACACCTTCTCGATAGCTGGTCGATCGATCGAGAAATCTTCTGTCTCTTCGATAGCTCCTTGACACCTGGTGGATCGATCGAGATGTTCCTCGACACCTCCTCGATCGATCGAGAATTACTAAGCCTTACGAAATTCAGATTTCCAGATCTGATTTTTGGCCCATGATGACATGTATGTGTAGGGTTTCTTTCCTCACAACCCTAGACCTATATAAGGCTTATTTTAGAGGCCGTCACATAAGAGAATACAAGGAGAACATATGCAAAAGGTGACCGATGCCTTATTCTCTCTGAAGGAAGCTACTGCGTCTTTGCGCCTTAGGGTTTTGTAACCAAGTGCTTCTTGATCTTCATTGTTGATGAAGTGAAGAACTTTGCAGCCAACATCTTCTTCTAGTTGGTGATTGAAGTCGCGTACTGGGATCTGCGCAATTGGTTAGTCACGTACTGGGATACATGCATCATCAAAGGGTGGTGTTCATATATTGAAGAGTTCAGAGGTTCTGAAGCGGTAGAAGGTTTCTGTTGTGAGTTCATCTACGGGAATTGTAGAGTCTAGGGACAAAGGTTTTGTACTAGATCTGAAACTCATTTTCATTATAGTAGATTGCTTTTCGGGAAGGTTTCCCCCCAGGTTTTTTACTGTGAAACTAGTTTGTTTCATTGATTTTCCTGGGTTATCATATCTTGTCTTATTTACTTTTCCACTGCATTCATTATTGACATGATATTGATGTTTGTTTGTTTTAACAAGTTTTATTCATAATTAATCTAATTAACAACTTGGGTTTAAAACTTGTTAATTCTATCAATTTGGGTCTATATTTCCCAACAAACACTTTCAGGAGAAAAGAAACAACAGCTATTAAGTTGGAAAAGGAAGTCATATGCAAAGAAGAGGAAGCTTATGATTGATTGCGAAAATTCTTTGTCGAATTTTAGCAATAGGCATCAAAATATTGTGATCAATGATGGTGATCATAGTAGACAAGCAGGTAAGATAGTTGGGAAATGAGTTTTATACACACCAACAAAAGAATTAAGTAATAAAAGGAAGTTTGTCTTTCAGCAAATCACGACCTCAAAAACAGGGAACAACCACTTTACCTGACGTATTAGGAGATTAAAAAACAAAAATTCTCTCCATAGCCATTTATAGGGGAAATTCCAACTTCATTGGTTCTGAGTTTCCTCTGGGCTCTTTGCTTTAGTCCTAAGCATATCTGTGAAATTGCCCCTCATGATACGCATGAATCTAGTGTCGTCTGCTGGCATAGGTGACACTGGCTTTGGAGACTCAACAGGCTCTGGTGGCGGTGGCTCTGCATTTTCTTTCTTGCCCAACAGCCCACCCTCACCAAAGAAACTGCTCACTGATGAGGCGAGCCCAAGATGAGCACCCATCACCTTACTAATTGTCTCAAAAGTTCCACCAGATCTTTCCTTCATCATGATTTCAAGGGCTTCCTTGTGTGCTGGATCCAGTGCATCTGAGTCTTTTAATAGGTTCTGAATTGCAGGTAGGAGGAAGTCTCTAACACTAGTTGCAGGAAGATCTGTAACAAGCAAAGATGAAAATTGAGCATCATACATATCATGAATAGAAGTTGAGACACGAAACAAGAAATTTCAAATAGATAACTGTTGCTGACAAAGCATTTGAAAAAGAAAAAATAATAGTCACTCATTAGCAGTGCCATAAGAATGTGCCACAATTCCTCAGAACCGTTGGAAACCATATTTTGGTTACATACTGTAAGGTAGCAGTCTACAGGGGTCCAGCCTGCATTTTCTTCCAATCTAACAGATGTCCTTTTCTTTGAATAAGGACTCGACACGTGAGTGTTGACACACATACAGTTCAGATCAAAACAAGCAATTTGTATTTAGAAGTTAGTTACACTTCTTTTTAAAATAAAAATAACAGCACAAAACACTAACAGCACTAACACAAAGATAAACTACTGAGTACAATCTCAGAAATCCAGCAATTAATAGCAGGCATGCTCACACTAACCAGATGGTCACTGCCTATGATTTTGCTTTGGTTGTTTCTAAATGGTTATATATGCAAAGTTGATGCAAGGTTGGTGCAAGATGTATGATACTGATTTGGGAAGAGAAGAAGAGGAAACCCAGGTCAAATCAATTTCTCTGGTCCTTTAATTGATTGAAAACAGAAAAAGATTGAGATTGATTGTTCTTTCTTTTCCAACAGATAGAGACTGAATCTAATGCTTTGATTTGTTGAAGGGGAAAATTTTAATGCTACCGCTGAACCACTTGGTTCCTTTTGTTTAATTGTTTTTCCCCCTTTGTTCCAAGCGTAGCCCTATACATTCACTCAAAGATTTTCCAACAATGAGTTTGATAATGATGACGACATTGACTCAGCCATTCAATTTCTTAATACAGCCCTCTGACCTCAAAAAATCTTCACCCTTACACCACTTAACTCACCTATATTATATACTAAGAAACACAGACAAACACGGCAATTCTTGAAAGTTTAGCAAACAATATAGTGGGAATATGACAATATTATACACACACACAGGTATATTTTATTTATTCATAGGCATATTTTATCTTTATTTAAGCTTTTTGAAAATAAATAACTATAAAATCTTTAAAAACATATTTAAAATCAAAGGAATTTTCTTTTAAAATAAACATATTTTTCCTACCAACACAATGAGGACATGCATGCAGGAGTGTCCATTGCATGTCCAACACATATGCGTTGAAAATGGACAAGCCGGGGGTTTTTAAATGTATACGTTCTTGCCTATATACACTCCAAACTCCAGGCCCAAGCCCAAATGCCATGGCAGAATAGAATTTAGTTAGTGCAAGAATGCCTACAATGGATGGTGCAATTTCTAAGACTGAAGCTGTTAGCACTGTGTTTCGTTCCATTAGTTCTTTAAAATGATGTACTATAACTCAAATTTTAGATAAGAATGACATGTTTTCATGTGCTAATGCTGATGTGTTCAGCTGTTATTAAAAGAAAGGGATCAGTCAAATTGTTTCTACAGAAGGTTCATCTGCTGAGTTGCTAAGAAAATGTTAAAATAGCAAAGAATTTAAGATTTGTGTAATATTTTTATGATTCAGATCTCTAGAGAACAAGAAGGGCCACTAATCAAGACTAAAACTAGTTTTTTTGTTTGGTCTTTTTGCTAAGTTTTGGGGAGTTCATCATTTCTAATGCCATAAGAACATAAAGATTTTCAATCCAATCATTTTTCTTTACCTTCTGAGTTTCCAAAGCAACCAACAGGAATAAAAATAAGCATGCTTGGCCAGCTGTCTTTTATAAATGAAAGGCCTAAACACAGCTGCCATAAATGACACCCATTCAAAAAGCCCAGCAGAAAGAAATATGGCTTTGGGTATGTAATAATTGAGCACTGCAACTTTGTTATACTTAACCTTAATTTGTGTCCACATCACATAAACAATTCAGTATAATTTAATACATTAAGACAGTATGTTTAGCCAAAAATAGGGATAAGATCCCCTCACATAATTCCCTCCAATTTTTAGCTAATAATATGTTTGGTTGGGTTGAAAAGAGAGAAGATGGAAAATGGGGAAGGAAAACGGAGAGGGAAATATGATTTTCCATTGTTCGGTTGGATGAAAAGGGAGAGGAAATAGAATGGGATTGGATGGAATTTTCCACCGGGACCCACCATTTTTTCCCCTTCCAAATTGGGAAGAAAAGAGGAAAGAAAATGACAATGAGAAAAAAGTACAAAATTATCCCCACTCTTCCACACTTCTACTTTAATAATAAGGGCATAATAGAAATTTACTCTCTATCCTTTCATTTTTCCATCCTCCCTACCAAGTACACATGGTGAAAATAAAAATATTTTCTATCATCCCAATATTTTCAATCTTTCCCACTTTTTCATCCTCCCAACCAAACAGAGCCTAAATGTGAGACACGTGGAATTTATTTGATTTTGTGTGGTTTACATGGGGTTTTTAAGACCATTGGATAATTTTCAAAATGTCTTATATCTGAATTAAAATTGGAAGAAATTTGATGATTTAAATAGGAGGGGATTCTTTCCCATCAAGAAAAAGCCAATTGACAACCAAATGTGATTTCAGATAAACCAGTCACTTTAGTATCCTTTTTTGATAGGCAAGTTACACATGCACCCATTAGGTCTTGAACCCACAACTTCACCCTCCATCCCTTATGGGAGGAGAAAGTGATATTTGAGCTAGATGCTTGCTCAAACAACCAACAAAAACACAAATAAATAAACCAATAAAACATAGATGCTCAACTAACTTCTACAGAGCAACCATATCACTAAAGCATATTTCTAATACCATTTGCAATCCACCTGAGTTGAAGTTCATGACTGGAAATATATTTCCAAAGTATGAAGGTAAAGGAAATACGAAGGACATAGTCTGCCAAAAATAAATAAATAAATAAGGAAAAACCTGTAGTATCTAGAGCACGGATTGCCTCACAAAATGCATTGACTTTTTCACGGCGGCGCATCACATCACTTGCAGAAGTTGGTGTAGCTGAGAGCTGGAAAATCTTGGACAAAAGATGTATACCATGTTAAAGAAATGAACAGTGTAATCTGGTGACTTGATTTTAAGAGTCAACTAGGAAAAGTTATAGACTAAATAACATTGAATGATCCAAAAAATAATCTTTTAATGAAGAAGGTTAAGGATATAATCTCGTAATCTTTCCGTTGTATGTGGTACAGCAACCACCAATGCACGAACCACAGCAACAGTAGCTTCATGAGATCCATCTTCAAGAAAAGCATCCATTTGTACACGTATCTTATCAACAATCTAGGATGTGTCGGGTTTGATCAGCCAAATGCATACTACTCCATCAAAAACACTAATGTCAATTGAAGAGCCAAAACAAATCATACCATATCGTTTTTAAAATGCTGGGCCACAGCTCCAAATGCATCTATGCTTGCATACTTCACATTCAGGTTTTGGTCAGAGCCCAAAGTAATTAGGGCAGGCAAAACATGAGTAGAAGCAACTTTTGCATCGTTATATGGTACCTATCAAACACCATAATTTTATAAGTCCTAATCTTAATTCAGTTGCAACTGAAAATTACGATTTCACAAAGTGGGTACTTACAATGGCTTTCAACAAATTGGCAGCACTGATTTTCATATTTACGTTGGAGCTGACAACCATTTCCCATAGAATATTAAATATCATACCATGATGTTCTTCAAATGTGCTGCATTACGGAAAAACCTATCAATCAAACAATGAATTACAAACAATTCACACTGAAAGTTATGCTGATATACGAACCAGAGGAAACGGACAGCATCAACAATCTCATTACGCTTTGTTGGCTGACTTTCCTTCATGCTACCTTCAACTAACAACTTTCTCAAGTACTCTGCTAATTGTCCATGCTTGTTAGGAGCACCCAGAACACCTGCCAAGAGTAGTGGTAGGACACACAGAGTAGCTAGTTTCTCGGCCACAGCAGTTCTTGGCCTCAAACCTGTAATAAAGCAATAGTCAAAGGTCTTGCAATGATGTGAAAGAACAGAACAGGTTAAGATTCAATACCCTTTATTCTAGATTGGATGGTGGAAGGGAAAAATGTCAAATCAGCATTATCCCCAACTGCTACCAAGAATACAGGCAGCATTATATGTGTAAGATACGAATCCCCAAGATGTTCAGATAGAGCCAGCAAAAACTGCATTAGCAATATGTAGATCAGCAACAACTGAAGAACACTACTCTGATCATACAAGTTTATTAATTTTGACAAGCCATACTTGAGAAATTAATGAACATACAATCAAATGATGTGTAAATGTTCCTATTTAGTTTATTTCGGCAAAATACAAACATGAACAGCTTTGAAGAGTAGACATTGTTACCTTTGTAGTTCGATTTCGTAAACTATCTTCTTTCTGAGGTAACAAGCACGCAAGCTGAATCAAATCAGGAAGGCAGTCGACATGCATCCATTCAAATGCAGGCCATTCAACATGTCCCCTAGTCATATATTAAAATAACTCAGAAGCAATAATGGAGAAAACTCTAGGCTATCAAATGAAATGATGATATTATCTCGAGAAAAAAGGTTTGGTATCAAATGGAAAGGGGGAAAATGTATTTAACAGAAACAAATAAAAGGGGAAAACCAGAGCTTACCCCGCATACAACTCAAGCAAGGAGGTTGAAAATTGTTTGCCCATTGTTTCAGGAACGGAAGAAAATGGGCATGTCTCAACTGCTTTCTGGTGCACATAAGGAAGCAATTCTATGAGCATTCTTAGTAAAACGTCAACATTCCAGCGCTCTCGTTCTCCTAGAACACGAAGATGGGACTCCACAGACCCTTCAACCCCCGAAAGAGGTGGACAGCGCTGCGATATTAGATATATACAAGAGAAAAAGGATTATAAAGAAATAATGGAATAGTTCTCATCAACAAGTGAATAATCAATGGTAAAAAGAAGCATACCTGAGCAGAGCTCAAGATGTGAGAGAGTAAAACTCTCAAAATGTGGTCCAATTTGTTTCCCCAATTTATCACTGCAGGAAGCAATTCTTTGAGTGTAGTTTCCACCACTACTCCAGAAGGATCGCAGACCAATTGGAACATGAGCTCCTCCACCTATCAACAAAAAATATATATATTGGAGAAACTTCTCGGTCATTTTTTTTCTTTTTCTTTTTTCATTTTATTACTTCTTTTCTATTGTAAGGCATCATATTACGGTAAGCGGAAAAGGCTCCATTCCCTAGACCATGTGTCATCAACCTGTTCTAGAGCTTACATTGCAGCCAATCCTGTCAAGTCAGAATTCTTCTCCATGAGCCTCGAAGCATATTTAGTGAGGCTGACCTTGAAATATTTGTCCACATTCGGAAAGAGCGGAAGCAGCAAGGCCAGATTATGAGCAGCAGCCTCCCGGACAACAGTTGCAGAATCTTCTATCAATTGTTGCACAATAGACAAAATAAGAGAATCACGAATCTCAGGCCGGACAAATTCTGCAAGCAATCCACATGATTGAGCAACAAGCAACCTACGTTCCTCATACATGTGATTTATCTGCAATACATTAATCCAAAAGAATGAGTACCTATTTCTTGAGGTAAAAAACAGAATGGTATAGAGTTGAAAATATTTACTTGTTCCCAGCACTGGGGAAGCAATTCTGTTTCAGTTCTCATCTCACCAACATTCTTAGCAAGGCTAACGCATGCCTGATATAGAGTTGAAAAGATTAAACATAATGTTTATAACCATAGATCTGACTAACAACACAAATTTCATTCTTCAAAGAATGACCTACATCCATTATAATTCGTCTCTGTTGCTCATCTGGGCGTTTGATTAGATTAAACAATGTGTGGGTCAAGGAATCTCTAGTGCTGCTATCTGGATGGCGCTCAATCGCACACATTATCAGGGGAAGAAGCTCCTGTAGGTTAATAACACCAATACATCACAAATAGAATATTTGATAAGAAAACTCCTGAGATAAATGATACGTTAAAAAAATTGCTAAAAAGCAAACCTCACGGTGGTTGATCAAGACATAAGGTACAATCTTAGGCAAGGCATCTGCCAAGATCTGTATGGTTCCTAAGCCCTGTCCAAGTATAACCATATGTCAGATATGGAGTTCAATAAAATTCTACCACACAAGCACATGCAAATCAGACTTCTCTTTTCTTTTTCCTTTTTTTCTTTTTAGGCTTGGGGGCAGGGGAGGGGGATGGGTATTCAAAGATTTGAAATTGAACTTTAAGAAGTTTTGTATTTAATGGAGTCCCCCATAAAGAACATTAATATACCACCACAAAGTTGCCTCAATAAGAACCCCATCCCAACCCCCTGCAGAAGAAAAAGCTTCTGGCAGATTCCTGTGCAGGCTATTATATTTCCCCAAGCAAGAGTAAAATGTACTTGCCATATTATCAGAAACAGCTTCACCAGATAAATTGTCTGATTTTAGGAGTCTTCTTTCTTCTGATCGTGGTTCACCATTTTGTTTGGAAACATTTCCAATGTTTTCAGAAGGATTATCATCATTCAAATGACTCATTAACAACTCCTGTGAAATTTCCTCAGGTTTATCTGTGTTGTCATTAAAACTTTGAGTGGCCTGTAATTCAGAAAGATTATGGTCTACCACTCCTGCATCAACTGGATGAGATATTATACTTTTATCTTCAAGTATCTCAACAACTTTCTCTTCTGTCTGCGCAAATTCTTTTTCAGATTTGACAGAATATACAGAATCAAGAGCGTTCATGCTTTTTGCTTTTAAACTTTCTATTTCCATCTGTAGTGATTTTATTTCTTCCTTGTATTTTTCTAAAGGCTGTGACTGGACATGATCAACATCATTAGCTAGGAAATTCCTTCCTGAACAAGATCCTTCTATATGCATTTTCAGAGCAGTGATTTCAGATCGACAGCCATTGAGTTCCTTCCTTTGTTGCTCCAAGGATTGCTTCAAATCTTGTACCTGAAAGTCAAGAAATATTAGAATATTTTATTGCATAGTCAAGTATGAATGTTGATTTCACAGCTGTTCTAAAAGATTAAGGGCAGTAAGGGAGAAGTACCAGATTCTCTTTGTCTTTAAGATCCTTCTGAAGAGCTTCTAAGGATCTAGTTAATGCACTTATTTGACCATCAGCCAAATCTTTGTTCTTCTGTAAGCTCTCCTTTTCAAGATTAAGCCTCTCATTTTCTTTTAGTAATGACTCATTTTCTCGAAGCATGGCAATTTTCTCCTGCAGCACAAGATACACAGCCATTTATGTGCAGTTCAGAGCAAAAAAAAACAAGAGTTTCAAGATACATCAAATGAATCAAACTATGCATCTACAACATTGATATCAAGTATCTATTACAATAATGTCTCACTCAAAAGAAAATTTAGAAAAGGAGAAAATTGGCAATTGGAAAAATGGAAAGTAAAGAACAAATAGGCAAAATCCACAACTCTAAAAATAAGAATGCTGTGAGTAGAGTAATAGATCTGATTTACATATTGAGGTTACTAATCTAGTGAGAGAATTCCAATTTTAGGAATGGTGATTAACAGATTAAGATCCAAAGCTTGACACATTGTATCACAATCGTGAATTGATAAATTGATGTATATGTGCACTTTCAGGTCAAATTCTACATTCTTGTGTCAAACAAGAATGTGGAGGCAAAAGTTACTCATGTGCTCCATGTAAATAGTACTTAGTACATTTAATAAAAAAGTTTTATACTGATGCAATCATCTGAAGTTCAAGTCCATACGTTAACATACTTATATTCCACTTAGTGATATAATATGCATCAAGCACTACATAGATCGGCAGTAAGAAAGTGAAAGTGGGTTGCAAAGGCGTTGGTGTTCTTTTAAAAAGACTGGTGAGCTTGGTAAAAGGAAATAACTTTAAACACTAAAAAGGACTAAGAATGGTACTAGAACTCTTTTGAGTATACATAAGAAGCAACTTGCCTAAACGTCTCAGGAAATACCTCAGCAGCCTCTGTAGTTGATGAAAGATACTGATAATAATAATGACGTAAGGCATCTGGTACACATGCAGCTGTATTCTGCCAAACCTCTAGGTTCTGATCTGTAACCTGAAGTGAAAATATTGTCAGGTAAGGTTATGATAATGTTTTAAGATTAGATACACAATTAAGTGAAAATCATACATATATATATCATGATTAGAGGTTTTATCTGTAATGGGACAGCAAACAAGTCAAAATCAATAAAGACAACAATTAAGGATAAAGTTTCGATGCCCTTTCTAGTGCAATCAGCATCTGAGAATCACGTACATTCTAATGCAAACGAAGACCACAAACAGTGAACCAAGCTTAGCCTCAATGTATTTCATACTGGGTATAGGAGTGTACCAAATCCCTATATTACTACCACAAGGGCAAGTGTACAATGTTCTAGGTAACCTTGAGTTATGCTATATTTTTAAAAACACAGAAACACATATATCATATATGTAATGCATCATGTTTTTTCTGACCAGGCAGGCAAGAAAGCCAGTAAATGCAACTGCATTTATTTACAGTTGATTGATTCAGCCTTCTAAATTCTAATTGTAACTTAAACAGGTAGGTCATGAAGAAAAACCAAGGAATTTAGAAGAAAACAAGCAGAAAAATAAAGCAGATAGACATATCTCAATAAAAATAAAAAAGTCATTCAAACTGTGAGAGAGAGAGAGAGAGAGCATTGTCTTGAATACCTCTTCATAGAATGTCATTGCAGTGAGTCGATACCCTGCTATAAGCAAATACTCCTTTACAGCACAGTTAAGATCACGACGTTCGTTATCCTTCAAGGGGCCCAAATCAGAGAAGGAAGCTTCCCTCTTTTGCCGCTGAAATTCTGATCCTCGATTTACAGAAGCATCTTTATTTGACTCTGCAAAAGAATCCAAGGTATAAGGAATTCTTAAATTGATAGTAAATCCTGAATGTGCCTCGTTACATTCATACAGAATCTTAAATTTGCCACTACTACTGTTGCACTAATAGTTTAAACAAAAAAAATGATCAATTAATGGCAAGATTTTAAAAACTGGACCTTTTTAAGAACTGGAAAATGGAGGTTCAAGGTTTTGAGGTCGGGCCAGGGTCCAACCAGAGGTTCAACCACAATGATATCATAATTAATTTAACATTAACTAAAATACAAATTAATAGAATACATTTGGAAAAATTAATAACTTTAATTCAAATATATCTACAGAAATTTAAATTATTTTAAAATATTTTAAAACTTATATAAGAAAAACATAAGATAATAAAGTATAAATGAAAAAAAAAAAAATTTAATGTTAAGATTATAGTTAATCCTTTAGAGAGGGATAATTACAATAAAATCACATAATGAAAAACTATAAATATATTAGTTATAAAAGAATTAATATAAAGTTCGTTTATTTTTAATGATATGTATCATATTGATTAGCAATTTTTAAATATCTAATCCTTTTGAATTGAATATATATAAATTTTTGTAATCCATTGTGACAAGAAGCTGTCGTAGCTTAATGGTTGCTTATTAATTTAATGATTGGAACCTACTATGTAGGTGTTCGAATTTTGACAGCCGCACTTATTTTTTGTGAAGGAAGTAGCTTCTCCAACCTGGTTTAACCACCAGTTCCCCAAACCGGTTGAACAGCAGTTTACACAGTTTGCCTTATAAATTCAAATTGCACAGTTCTAAATGATAAAAAGACAGAAATTGGGCCAGTTGACAGTTAACCCGGTCGGAATGGACAGTCAGGTGTGGTTTTCAAAACAGTGACTAATGGTAACAAGGGTGCAAAGATGGGAGTGTAAAATTGAATTCCAGAATATAAACATAAAAATGGTTGTCGATTCCTTGATTTCAATTTGTAAGAAGAGCAAAAATAGAGGAGTCTTCATTATTTTTTGTAATAAGCTCACAACTGATGCACCTACATATTTTTGGTAGCTCATTGTAAACATATGGCTTAATTGATTAAATTACTAAAAAGCATCAACTGTCTCAGATAGAATGCAGTGCCCATGCAGTATATTAACCAACAAACCATACATTTTCAAACAGCATGCAGGAAGATCTGTCATGCAAATAAGATGAAATGCTCAAAATGATATCATTTGAAACATCGAACACAGGAGAAATTACCATTCAATTTATCCAGAGGGACTTCCATTTTCTTCTGTAATTCAGCCTTCAATTTCAAAATGTCCTCTTGGGCTAAACGAAGCTCATATTCACTAATTGCTAATTTTTCTTCTAGTGATTCTTTCTCTTCCAGCAAACTTTGAGGGTCTGCAACTGCATTTCAAGAAGGAAAGAGAAATTAAACAAAATCAGTTATGTTTTAAATTCAAGGAAAAGCTATAAAATTAAATTTGGTAATTCAATGTGTAATTCAGGTTTTGGTAATGTTCAAAGGAGAGCGATTAATGCACCAGTAAGAAAGAGTGAGTTGATCCAAATTGAGAGAACATAAAAAGGTAGAGGAAGACCCAAAATAACATTAGTAGAAGTAATAAAAAAAGGAATTATCTATTAAGGAAATAACAAAGAGTATGACTTCAGATATAATTAAATGGAGAAACAGAATACATGTGGTCAACCCTAACTAATATGTTGAGGAGCCAACCCCAAAGTTTGGGATTAAGGCTTGGTATTGTTGTTGTTGTAATGTGTGATTCAGGCATGGACTGAAACCACTTACAAGTGCATTTATTTGCATCATAAAATTATAATTTTTGATAAACCCAGAAAAGGAATGAAAACCATGATTAAATATTACAACTAACAAATTAACGTACTAACGTCATCAGAAAAATAATTCTTTTACCCTTTTTAGATGGAAAATGCTAGCTGCACATAGGTAAATGCAAATAATGTGCACATATTGACATGACTAGCCATCTATGCATCGCCAGTGCATTATAAAAAATAAAACCCACAGCACCAAAGACAAAAGATACAGGTGCCATCTCAGTGAGATAATATAAAGTCTGGAACCAAACACCTCTTGTACCTCAAAATTGAGGTTATTCTCTCCAAAATATGCGTATTTGATATGTTTCTTTAGATCACAGGTGTTCAGGCTCACACGCCTCCATTATATTCAGTTATCCTATTCCCCTTCACAAACATAATCCTCAATTGCTTCACAGTTCATGCAGACTAGCCAAGAAAAAACAAGATGTTGAGCCTCTTAATTTCTTCACCTCTGACCATCACCTTCCATTCAATAGCACCATTGCCCCCATTCAATAAACCCATATTTTTTATTGCATTATCAAACAATGTCATGCAATCCTTCCTAATCTATAGCAATCAACGCCAAAGAACATTCTTACTATCCTACAGATTCCTTTATTTCTTTGTTGGTTTTTTCTAGCCAATATTTCAACCTAAATTCAAATTTTCCTATCTTACCCGCATTAATATGATCTTCCTAGGGGTTTCTTCGTAACTCCTATTGAAACAAAGAACTAAGATCCAAGATTTCACTCTCATTGATCGATCATTTCCAAAATGTTCTATATCTCATAATCATAAAATCGAAAAGTGAAAATGCCTCCTGGTATCACAAATTTCTCAATGCCACAGTTCACTGGGCACAATTTCGAGTTCCAAAATTCGGAATAGAATTGAAATCCTACCACTAACTCGGTAAAACATGAACCAATATCGTACACATCAAAATTACAATAAAATTAATCTTTTTCAAACTTACAAGATCTCAAATTAAACGAATCCCTCATTTCTCACATTTTCTCAGCAACCAAACGGAACTATAAAGAGAAAGAGAGAGAACCTCGAAGAGTATTGAAGCGAGAGATCTGATCGGGAGGGAATTGAGAGGGATCGGAGAAGAACTCCTTGAGGCGAATAGCCTGGGCGTCACGGCCATCGTCTAGAAGCTCGTGGAGTAGCTCGAATGCCGTCAACAAATACCTCTCCTCCAACAGAAAGTTCACCACGCAATTGCACAGCGAAGACCTCTCCACGTCCATCTCTCTCTCACTCTCGGTCCGGAGTGATAGATCCAAAACCCTAATATTATCTATCTCTCTCTATCGCCATTGAAGAAGGAAGAAGAAGCTTGTGTGCTAGTGCTAGATGAGATCTCCGTGGGCTTTGTAGTTTGTGCGTGAACGTGAACGAAAGCTCAGGTCGTTGGAGAAGAGAAGGTACAGGAGAGGAGAGCCAGGTTTCAGTGCTACGCAACAGCATAAGAGTTTTATGGTTAGCTATTACTTATTGTAATTCTGACCGTTTATCATGATGACTTGGATTTTTTTTATTTGCATTTTGATATAGGGACCCCCATGTGATTTAAATTAACTCACCGACGTAAAGGTTTTTTTTTTTTTTTTTTTATATATAAAAGGTGATTTTTGTTTTGTTTTGTTTTTAGCATGTGAAGGTTCGGGAAGGGCAATGAAAGTTTGTTTTATTGTGATTGGGTGCACCGCTAGATTCAGGTCAACGTTTGAATTTTATTTTTTTAACGTAATGGGGACTGGGAAGTAACTAATCGCAGTGCAGTAATTTGGTAAATAAATAAAGGTAAAAATCTAAAATTAAACCTCTAACTATCAGCTTTTGTTATTTCAGTCCTCTAACTTTTAATTTTATCATTTCAATCCTCTAAGTTTCTATTTTTGTCAATATAGTATTCCGTTAGACATCGTTAAGTGAATCAAAACAACGCCGTTTTGGCTCTAATTTTTTTTTAATAAATTTCATAATTAGAAGAAAAAAAAAAAAAAACACACACACACACACATTTAAGGGGAACGACATTATTCCCCTTCCCTTGAAATCAAAACCAAAAACACGATGGATTTTTGAAGCCCTAACTGAGTAAATTTGGGAAAAACTAGAATAGGAGTTGGGTTGGTTTGAGAGAGAAACTGAGTTTGAGAGCAAGACCGAGATTGAGGCCAAGTTTGAGAGACAGGCCGAGATTGAGGCTGAGAAGGTGATGGATTTCTGACAAATTGAGTTTGAGAGAGAGACCGAGATAGAGACCAATTTAAGAGAGATTGAGAGATAGGCAACAAGTATTCAATCATTGTTCTTATCAGCTTTTTACTAAATATTTGTTTTGTTTTCATAGTTGAAAGATAGGCTTTATGGTTGTGCTATTATATAATTGTTCATTATGGGTTACGAACTGATCTTGGAGTGATGTACTAGGGTTATTACAAGATGGGGATGGTAATCATGAGTATAAGGTGTAGTATATATGATTCTAGATGATTGTGTTTTATCATGAATTATTGGATTTTTTTTTTTTTTTTTTTAGCTTAATTGGTGCTTTCTATATATACTATAAAACGAAGTCTTTAACTTTTTGTTGACTAGCTTTGGAGCCTCCACAATTTTCCACATTACTATTTTTTTTTTTTAATAAAAAAACATCAAAGTTGAAATGTGAAACCCGACTCTTATAGCCCGCGTTTTTTGTAGTGTCTTATTCTTTCTCTGTTTCAGTGTTTACTCTTCTTCTTCTTCTTTTTTCAGTGATTTTGCTCAATGTCTTGCTCCCTCTTTTATTCTTTCTCTGTATCTGATTTTAAAATGTGTTTCTTTTCATTCTTCTTTTATTTCTCTCTCTCTCTCCCTCTCTCCCCCCCCCCCTCTCTCTCTCTTTTCTTCTTTCTACAGTTTTGACCTCTCCTTTACTCAATGCCTCACTGTTAGCCACATCCTATTTAATTTCTAGGGCTTTGTTTTTCAATGGGATGGACAATTCAATGTTAATGGGGAATGGGTCTCACAACAAAGTGTAATGGCGGACAAACCAATGTTCACTACTATTCAGGTTTTTTCTTTTTTCTTTTTAATTTCATGAGAAATATCTCTCTTAACTTTTTATTTTTTATTGGGTTTCATACAAAAAGTTTATTGAATAGTCAAATGGGCTTTGGCATAGTACATGAAAAGTATAGTTGAAATATAGATCTTTATATTTCTTTGGATTATTTTAGTTAATTTTTCATTTTTTACTAATTTAATATATATATTTATCTTTAAAATAATTATTAAATTAATTATGATGTCATCATGATTCAACATCGGTTAAACCTCAGTCTAACCTTAAAAATCTTGAACCTCTCTCTTCTCCGGTTCTTTGAACAATCCGAGTCTGAAAACCATGGTGGTCATATGATTGAAGACTCTCGGGTAACAACAAATTAAAGATTTTAGTTTTATCATTGCCGACCTTCTTTGTTTTCTAGTGTAGTGATTTTGGTATTGTTCTTCAAGGTACATTTTGTTTTCCTCTTTATATTTTACCTAAGTTACCATTCGTGAGTGTGTTGAAGGGCAAGACCTAGGTTATGTCCCAGAAAATTACAAGCTCATCATTATGAAGAGGTACTAATGGTGCAAGAGTTATAAAGATGTTCTAAGAAAGAATTTGCTTAACAATGGTTATTAGTTTTTGAGTCATATGCAACCATGACTAACTATATCCATGTTTGCTTTTTTCTAATATGAGGTAGAAAAAGAGTGTATTCTTTCAAGATTTTTGATTACCTACGAAGAGCTCATTACGTATTTCTTTTATATAAAAAAAAAAAAGTTATATTCTTTTTTCTCAAGAGATAGAGCAACCTTCTCAACTACAAATTTTGGTGTGCTTTTGCATATCCCATAATTTATTTAGTTTTTTTTTTTGGGATAAACAATACTATCTAAGACACACACGCATATAGGAGAAGGGGGATGAGACAAGGGAATACACTCACACGCTAACACCAAAACTGCATGTTGTAATTGGTGTCATGGAGCAAGTGATAAACCCTTTCTCAATATTACACCTTACCGATGTGGGATGACTCAACAACACTGAGCACCTTAAGATAGTTGGGAAATGAGTTTTATAAAAGGAAATTAGTAAAATTCAGGAATGGTAACTTTTTTTGTGTGTATTCTGTTCATTTGTTTAGGTGAACATCCTTCCCATCAACTTAATGTTGGCTCAACTGGTAAAGGAAAAGTTCAAGTTGAGGCTTATAGTATTTACGAGATTGGTGAGAGGTCAATTTTTTTTTTTTTAATTGATATGGCTCGTAAATATGCTCGAACTTACAATAACACATTTGCTTTCACATCATTTGGTGTAAAGTATGATAAAGATCTTTGCAGAAGAGACAGAAGAATGTATACATTTAGAGTTCAAGGATAGGTTTATCATTGCATTAATGAATTGATACCATCAGATGGTCATCCTTCTTATTTGCAGCTCTATTTCTACGATACTGATCATGAGATTGATAATAGAATCCATATTTCAGACATATCGAACCTAGAAATACTTAGTCAGCTCATTGATCTATTAGAGATTAATCCATGTTGTTCCTTCTTCTGTAGTCTTAAGAATATATCTAACGTGAAAGATCATCAAGTTGTTATACGATCTGATTCTGGATTAGGTCAACGTATATATAATGCTCCATCATCTTCACAAGTGGCTGCAATATGGCTTGAGAATAAGCAAACTGGTGAATGTATAGAGCGTGATATCATTGTTTATAGTCATTCAGGATTTAGTCATAAAGTTCAGCATTATTACGGATGTTATGACCCTTTACAATATCCTTTATTATTTCCTTTTGGAGATATGGGATGGCATCAAGGAATTAAAAAAAAAATTTGATAAGACAGGGAGGGGATCATCTTGCAAAAGCCAATCATTGATCAATCCTTTTGAAATCACATCGGTTGATGATCTCATTGAAAAAGAAGCAGAATGTAGGTCTAAAATTAGAATCTAAAAAATTTCAGTTTTATCTAATGAATAGGTCTAAAATTACAATCTAATGTTCTGGTGATTTATATTTCGGTGATAAAAAGTTCCAAGAAGAAGAGAGGTATGGTTTTGTGTTGTGAGTATTATCTATATATATATATATATATATATATATAATAGCAGAAGCTGAGAGAAAGTAAGTTCCTACAATTAAGGACATGGTGACAAATAGGATAACTGCCTATCTAAAATTTAGACACGTTTTACTTTAAAAAGCGATACATTATAATGTTTGGCAACGCTATGACACCGTTTAAAAGCCTCTGGGTATAAAGGAAAACTAACCGGTTAAAATACAATTAAAAGGCTTTACAATACTCCCAAAAAAAACTTGCGATACTGAGAACGGAGAAGGAGAGAGAGATCGAGAGATCAAAAACTGAAACCCAAAACATCAGACACCAATCAAGATGAAGAAGAGCCGTACAGTCTCTTCCAATATCCCCAAACTATCTCTCTCTCTCTTCTCACAAACCCTAATCTTTTTCTTCAAGAATATTCAATCCCTTCAATCCAGGCTACAGGTTTGTTCTTTAATTCAATCTTTTTCCAATTCAAGATTCACGTATTTGTTTCTTGCTCTCTATATATTTGAATTCCTCAAATTTTTAATTTTTTTTGAAAAATCAGATTTGAATCAATCTTTGTGTGTGTGTGTGTGTGTATGGCGAACGATACGGATTTGGAGGAGTTCATGTTGCTATCTCGGGTTCGGACAGGTCACAAGCACGAGTTCGCCTTCACAATGAAGGCGCAATCAGAGATCTGCGAGTCCTTGGGTCGGACCCGGTCCAGGAAGACCCGGAATGAGGCTGTGGCGACCAACAGAAGCAAGAAATTGAAGAAGTCGGATCCGAAGGACGCCGAGAACGACAAAGTTATGGATCAGAAGGGAAAGGATTTGGGAGATTTGGACGATTCGATGAGCGAGGAGGAAGCGAAAAGCGATGTGGTGGACCTAACGAGCGAGGAGGAAGCGAAAAGCGACGTGGTGGACCTAACGAGCGATGACGAGCCAAAGGGGCACGTTGGAGAATCGGAATCAGTCGGAGAGGGGGGTTCCAAGAAGGATACGTCGAGGAATTAGTGTGGAGTGGTTGAAATGGTTCAGAATCCTTTGAAGGAAGAGGAATTAGTGTGTGAAAACAAGCCGAATGTGAATGAAGAGATGAAAGAAGAGCCGGGAGTCGAGGAAACGAATGAGGATTTGGTTAAGGATGAGAAGATTGAGGGGGTTAGCATAATGTTTTTTTTTTTTTTTCAAATGTTGTTTCTGCCAGTAGTTTATGCAATTCCCAATTCATTGTTTCCCACGGTTGCTTTTCCTATTCAAATACTATTACTTCAATTGCATAGTTAATTGATGGGGTAATGCTCTTTCTTTGGGTGCTCTTTCTTTGTATGTTTTTCCTTGGCGTATATAACCTTTGGCTTTCTATTTGCTTTCTAATGTATTCTGTTTTTTTTTTTTTTTTAATTGAAATGTCTTTCATTAATGTTTCCTTTACCTTTTTGCTTTCTCTATTTCTTATTGTGTTGATTATAGGGTTTTGATTGAGGCATTTGGGTTATATATGGTTTCGATAAAGGTATTTTGGCTATAATTTGTTTTTGCTTAACTTTGGTTTTGGTTTGGATATTTGTATGATTTTTTTTTTTTTTTTGGGTAATTTTGCAATCATCGTAGAGAGCAGACTGAATCAATATTGGATAGTGTCTTTTGCTTTTTTGTTAGATTTCTAATTCAATATCTTGGTTTCTCAGTTTATGTTTGGCTTTTGGTGGGCATCTAGATTGGAATATATATTGACTTTATATGTATGGCATTGAAAATTTCATTGTAATGTGGCAACTGTGGAATGATAAGTTAGTGGGCAATGATTATGATCATTGGCAAAGACAATTGTGAAGAAGGCTTTAGACCTTTAGATTTGTTCTATTAATGTTCTCCAGATTTTTTTCTTTCTTACTTTTTTTTCATGCTTGATCTGTTCCCCCTCCCCCCCCCCCCCTATGTATGATGCTTTTATTAGATTTTTTTTTTTTTCTAATTTATCTGTCATTGACTTTCCATCTGTGTATAGAGCAGAAAGTAGAAAAGGTGATGAGAGAATCAAAACAATCTTTAAAGCAATCTTTCACTAACACAGGTTTTATTTCTTCTTCACCTTTCTTATATGAGACACTTTGTAATTTTTCCTATTTGTTTTTGGACTTCTATTACTTCCGTTAAATACCTTTTCACATCTCCCTTCTATTCCTAAATTTTCAACCCTTCTGTTCCTTATATTTCTTATGATTCTTGAAGATTGCAAACCTCTCCAACACTGTAACTATTTAGTCAAAAGCCTCTCTAATCTGTGAGATTATAATATAATCTCAAGTATTTGTTTTGCTATGACCCAATTACAATATCGTAAACACTCTGCTTATCTATGTAAGGAGGTTAGTTTTTCTTTGATTTTTTGGGTATTTTCTAATTATTTTTGAGAGTTTTTTCTACATATGATTGTGTAGATTGGATTTCTATGTGGGTTATGTTCTGTGTAAGTCTGTCTTTCTTGGGAAATTTCAGTTCCTTTTTTATTTCCCTTAAACTTCTCTCTGCGATTTATCAGTTTTGAAAGATTTAAGTTTTGGAGACAAGCAATGAGTTTTACATTTTACAAAAATATTTAATTTTGACCAAAACGTTGAAGCAAACAGAATTTGTATTGCTTTATTTAATTTATTGGGTCAGTAAAGGAATTCTGTTGATGGGCTTTGTTGGTGATAGAATGAAATATTTGAAAGATCATTTTGAACAATTTAGAAACTACAAGATGGGAACAACCCAGATTTTGTGGTTGAGGTTTTGTCTATTTTAGAAGCTATGCCTAGAGCACTGTGACTCATGAGTATTTGTAATCTATGTAGTTAATTTAGGAAAAAGTTTGTTTATTGATTTATTTTGTGTTTATGGGTAAAAGGAAATACTTTACTAATAGGAAAGATGTTTACTAATTTATTTATATATTTCACTTATGTGGAGAACAGAAAATTGAGGCTTTAAAATAGGTAGATGTCCATGTTCATCAGTTTGAGTAGTAATACTAATGCCAAATATTTACCCTTTTTTCTCCTTTATTCTCTATTGTCTCTTTCTGCATCATTATTGGTAGTATGTTTTGAGAAAGAATAAATTCTTTCAAACAATCCTGTGACCTTTCACTTTGAGAGAGATAAATGTACACACATGGAAATGAATATTTCATTTTTTTATGTTTTCTAGCAAACATAGTTTTAACTTTTAATGAGAGCATTTTGCCTCATAAAACTTTTGTTTTTCATGTAGACACTAAATACTGAATATTAAATTTGATGTTTGTGATATTCTTTCGTGATCAGATTTGTATTACTAGAAGGGTCATTTTTTAGTGTATGTTTCTTGAAGTTGTTCTCTTTGAATTTTGGAACTGACTCTGTATTTAATTTAGCTTAGTGTAGTTGTTCATCTTTTCTTTGCGGGATCTCTTATTGTCACTCTCATATATAACAAATTTTTGGAGAAAACGTCATTGTCTGATCCTTTAAGCAAAAATATAGATACTAATATAAAAGTGATTTGCACAATGAAGGCACCATTATCATCTTTTATTCATGATGAGTTTCACTTTCACAGTTGCAGAACCTATTCACAATTATGGGGTGCTAATGTTGGATGGCACATGGGCAAAACAATAAGCCACATAGAGCAAACGTACAGAAGTCTCTATACTTGAGGGTGGCCGATGCAATAATAGATTTGCCATGAAGTGTTCATAAAAGAAATGTTCAACCTGTGTTGATGCAAAGGATAACTTCCACTCTTTTAAGTTTATGAATTTTTATATGTATTACTTTTGTGATCTATTGCCTTTATGAAATTGTAGATATGTTTCTGCAAATATTGTGGTTTAAAATGTGACAGAATGTATTGTTTAAGTGTTGTAAACTAAACAAAAAATGAGAAACCTTTAAATATTTGAATTCTTATTTTCAAATATGCCTTAGTGTTTTGCAAAAACAGTCCTACGCTTCTTTTGTAATAAAGGCATTCTCTTTGTCGGTGTAAAAGTAAAGCCTTTTTGGTTGCTATGCTAATCCAAAAGTACACATTTATAGTCTTTCAATTGCTATTAAAAGTGTGAGGAAAATTATTAAAA
Source organism: Notholithocarpus densiflorus (assembly GCA_030021035.2). NCBI lineage: Eukaryota > Viridiplantae > Streptophyta > Magnoliopsida > Fagales > Fagaceae > Notholithocarpus > Notholithocarpus densiflorus. Next base: position 11,233 of record JARYZH020000974.1, on the reverse strand, counting down.
TATAACAAGATGCTAACTTTTGTTTTTTGCTTGACTTTGTGATTCATTAGATTGATTAGGAAAGCTTTAAGAAATTAAAAAGCTTTTGTTGGTTTTTGAAGTGGTGCTTCAATTTTATTTGTGTCTACGTAATTTCAAAATCATATAATTATGATACAATTTTGTCTCTGTTTTGATGAAATAACTTAAATTGAAGTATTTCACTATAGGTGCTAGAAAGCCATCTTCACATGGAATTGAAGTTGGTATTGTCATTGCAATTTTATCATGTTCTATTATGTCTGATACTTTGTACCTGTTGGATGACATTTGGTGAGTTTGGATGGTTGTTTATGACATAATCTAATGTTAAAAAATTTAGAGGAATTACCACACATTATATTTTTATCTTAGCATTAAAATTCAATTTTTAAATTCTAATTCAGATCTCAAGCTTCAAAGAATACACCTGAATTAATTCTTCTTGGTATTTAATTTTACGATTATTTCTCTTTTGATTTATGGCTCTGATTTACTGGAATTTTTTTTTTCCCTCTTGATATTTAATTCAAAATTGTTCTATTAGACTTGGTATCTGTTAATTTTTCTACTGCTCAGGCTATTAGGTTTAGTTTATTGGCAGGGTTTTTAAATATGTTGTTGTTGTTGTTGTTAGCTTTGCTTATTCTATTTATTCATTTGTTTTTATTGTGTATGTCACATTCTTAGTATTAAATAGAGGCAAACCAGGGCATATGGTGCCAATGTTGTTGAATGCTAGTTAACCTCCTAACTTTTAAAATTCTTAGTCCTTTTAAGTTTGACATTAATTATGATTGAATTATAGTCAAAGCTGACAGCTTCTTCTTCTTTTCTTTTCTTTTTTTTTTTTTCTTTTTTTTTTTTTTAAATGGTTGCATTTTCTATTGATTTAGGAATTACTACTATTCTGACAAGTAATAACGTAATAACTCAATTGTTACCAAAAAAAAAAAAAAGTATTGTGAAAAATATGTTGTAGATGATGAATGATTTAGTTAGTAAAAAATAAAAGATAATAGAAAGATTCAAAACACTGAACATTTACTCGAAGATATATATTGTCACTATTGTTTTGCTGAAATATATATATTTATATATATATATATATATTGTCACTTGGATCATACATGATCCAAGCATTCGATGAAAGATTTAGAAGACTTAGATGGGCTATGTTCAGTATTGACTTTGAAGTCTTTTGTCTAGGAGTTCATGTTTTACCAGCAATACTTAATATAACGATAGATGTGGCCAGTCTGCTGAATGGAGGGCCAAGAGAGAGCAACGAAATCTAGAACTTGAGTTTTGACTCAAAAGACAATTAAAGAGGAAGTTATGTTTGACAAGAAGGAGATTCCCAGTGCATTATAGCTTTTTAGTGGTATCATCTTAATATCTTTTGGTTAATTTTTTGTTTATAGTTTGTGAAATTTCTATGTTATGGCAGCCTTGAAATCTTCTTTTTTTTTCCCCTAATTTTCTGGGGTGGTGGTGTTGTTCTTTTATCTTCTCCTCTCTTTTTTTTCTTATATCTGCATATGGGATTTGAGGATCTACGTATGTAATTACATTTTACGAATTTTATACGCCTTGATGTTTGAATGAAAATGAGCTTAATAATCTCATATTGAATTCGCTATATCATTTAATATTTTATTTTATAGGCTAAGCAGGCAGCTATTCTTTGATGATAACTTGATATTATCCAACCAACTGATGTGAATGCTCTTAGGGTGTGTATGTGTGCATGTATCTATATCTATCACACACACATTCAATCCCTATATTTACTTGAAATTAAAAGTTACTGTTTGGCTCATATATGCAACACTATTCATTCTAAATAAACAAATGGATTACTTTACTTTAACTTAGTTGATTCAAAAAATTTAAAAATTGATCATCCTTATGTTTAGTTTATTGCTTTACCATCAACCTACAATTCTTTCATATGACTTCTAATTTTACTTCTATATCATAAACTTTCGAATTTTATATATGCAGTTATAAAATACAACTTTTATGATCTGCACGATTACTTACTTTAATAATGATATCTTGATTGTGGATGCAAGCTAATGATAATCTGGTATTGCATGCTTTCTTGACATTTGGTACCATGATAACTTTTTTTCTCATAGCAAGGAAGTACACACAAGATGTGATTTGAAGAAACAAATTTTTAGTTGGTTATAATATTGAAACTTTGCTACAGACATTAGTTTTGGTGAATGACTTTCATAAACCTGTAGCCATTATTTCCATTTAAACATTTTGGTTGTAAAATTGAAATTGTCTTGCAAGTTTTAGTTCGGTGTGAATTATTGGGGTTCCTAGGAATGATAGATTTGCTATTGGAAATTGTCATGTAAGTTTTAATTGCTTAAAGTTAGACTTTTTTTTTTTTTTTTTAGTCTCTCATAGCAGGGAAATACACACAAGAAGTGATTTGAAGAAACTAATTTTTAAAATTTTTAGGGGATATTGGACACTATATGTTTAAATATACTACATTATTAAAGTTTGAATATATGTAGTAGAGGTATGATAACTAAGTTTTTGTTAGATGCAAAGTTCTTTAATATGTAAAATGATCCCGCGCATTGCGCGGGTTAAACACTAGTTGTTATAAGTTACAAATAAGATCTCATGAGGAGTCTATCTTATTACATTCAGTCGCCTTTTGCAACAGTATGTTGTAGATATGCATGTTAAAACTGAAACAGCTAGGCTAGATTTTTTCTGAAATTGACAAAATGAGATATGAGCTGAAGTATATCAAGGTATCACTGATAGCATTGCAATGGGTGAGACGCATGGTTCTAGAGTTGGTCGTAGAATTATTTTGCCTGCGTCATTTATAGGTGGTCCAAGAGATATGCGATGTCGATATCTAGATGCAATGGCATTATTACAACGATTTGGGAAACCAGACATTTTTCTTACAATGACTTGTAATCCTAGGTGGCCAGATATCATGCAAGAATTGAATCCTGGTGATGAGGCACATAATAGACCGTATTTAGTAGTTAAGAGTATTCAGAGCAAAATTGGAAGAACTTAAGAATGGTTTATTCAAAAAGGAAATATTCGGACCAGTTGTGCCTATGTTTATGTTCTTGAGTTCCAAAAAAGAGGCCTCCCACATGTTCATTTTTTCATTATACTAAAATCAGGTTAAAAAATTCTGTCACCTAAGGCATTTGATAGAATTGTTAGTGCAAAACTTCCAGATGAATCTAAAAATCCTTATTTATTCTCAGTTGTTGTGAAACAAATAACGCATGGACCTTGTGGCATTTTGAATCCAAAAAATGTTTGTACAATGAAAAATGGGAAATGTAAAAACCACTATCCTAAAGAGTTATATCCAGTAACTACTCAAGGAGGAAATTCTTATCCAATATATAGGTGATGCAATGATGGTAAAACAGTGAAGGTACGTGGCCATATTCTGGATGATCGTTGGGTTGTACCATATAACCCATATTTAGTCACAAAATTTGATTGCCACATCAATGTATAAATATGTTCAACAATTAAGGCTGTGAAGTATTTATATAAATATATATATATATATATATATATATATATATATATATATATAAAGGATCATGATAGGATTGCCTTACATGTAATTTCCCAAGACAGTTCAGCTGATGTAAATGAAATTGAAACATTTCAGTCTGCATGTTGGATTTCTCCCCCTGAGGCTATGTGGAGAATCCATGGCTTTGTGCTTAGTGAGATTTACCCAGCAGTAACAAGCCTGCAGCTAGAGGACCAACGACTTATTAGCTTTAGAAAATATGACAATCTTGCTAGATTAATAAATGATGACTCCTCATCAAGAACAATGCTTACTAAATACTTAAGAATGAATCAGACAAACAAAGAAGCACAAAAGATTTTATACAAAGAATTTCCTGAGCATTTTGTATGGATCAAAGAGACAAATTATGGACTCCAAAAAAACAAAGAAATGTGATTGGGAGAATTGTTGTGGCAAATCCAATTGAAGGAGATAGATATTATTTACGTCTATTGCTTAATCATCTTTGTTAGAATTATGTGCCCTCAAAAACAATACTATGCATTTTTATTTGATGATAAAATTTTATTTTCACATTCATAACTTTTATAGGTATATTTCATTGTTTAAATGTGGCATGTGATGTCACCTCTATAGGAAAAATCATGCTAATAGTTAAGGAACCAAAGACAGGGAGTAATGATTTTTCATATATTATTAAATTGTTCTAGGCTGTGGATATTAATTGAATATTACCACTGAAGGCTACACTTGTTGTGCTGCTATATGATAAGATGATTTACTCCATCATTGAAGTAGTGACTTTAAGCAAACAAGTAGGTGTAATGTAACAAGTACATGCACTGAATTGGATCCGATCAAGGACACCTTATGGAGTGATCATTGTTAATTAAAAGGTTGTTCTATCACAATTTTTCTATTGTCCTCAAACATGAGGGGTTTGTATATATTAATTTATTATGCACATAACTTTGACAATGTCAACTGGTGATGCCAATTTTAAAGACTATATACAGACACGTTGGGTTATGTGTGTAATGAGTAAAATATATAAATGCTCAACAATGAATCCACCAGTCTCTAAAGAAGATAGTACATTCATTTGATTTTCATATTGAAGTTGGACTCAAAACAAAACCGGCCGGTGACATTTTTCAAAAAAAAATTTCATATATATAATATTGTATATATATATTTAAAGAGTTTTTTTTTTTTAAAGATATTTTGGAGTCCAATAGAAATTATGAAATCAAGAAATTAAGAGTCACCTTTCTCAAAAAAAAAAAAAAATTAAGGGTCACATAAGCTAGGGACATGACAGGGATATTTATCCAGTCCTAGTGGCTTGTGGGAATATAGTATGGTGGAAGGACATAGATATAAAATTGTATGAAATGGGATCTCATTTGTAATTCTCTAATCTTCAGGGGTCAATTGCAATGTGTTGATGGACATTATTGCAATATGTAGAAGTTCAGATATTTTCTTGATATGGTTGAAAAAATTAAGAAATAATTTTGAAAGAGTTTCAAGATAAGTCAATAACGTTCAAAAAGTTATTGATAAAATCCTACAACTGAAGATTAGGATCCCTAAGGATCCCACGTCCAATCTCTCTCTATGGTTTTAGAAGTCTATTATAAAATAAGATTTTATAATATCATATTTAGTGGTTGGCCATCAGAACTACTGAGTGATATTGCAGTCTTCTGAAAACTCAAAAGAAATAGAGAGAGAGACGTGAATACCTCGGGAGGCAATACGCTTGAGTTGCTAAGAGAGGTACGCAATTTTGTTCTATTTAGAATCTATGGTTGTGTGGTACAATGATCTTTAAATGAAAATTTTTTTTTTTTTTTTGTTTTATATTGCTTCCGCAAAAGTTTTCAGTGGTATCAGAGCGAACCACAATTAATTATGGATTCTGAATTGTTATTCATATCAGTATGTGTGCCGAGATCTATTTCCTATATGTCATGATTGATATATTTGATATTTTAATTGTTTTTATTTATTTGGAGAAGTGGAGAACAATAAAAATATGTGCCGTGATTTATATATGTGATATGTTGATTGTTTGGTTCCGATTCGTTTTCCGTATTCTTGATTATATTTGACAAATATGTTGCTGAAGTCGCATGTCTCTTGCATCTAATCTTGAGTTGTGCGCCGTAGTGATATAATTGCTTTATAGATTGTCTATTATGGTTTCATGTATATGTGCTTATTTGTGTAACCCATGTTGATGTGTTTTAGTTCATTGACTCACCTTTTTATGTTGATAAAATCTTGAGTATTACCGAATAGAGGTGTTGAATCTCAATTAGTGGGAGTTGTATCAGATACATAAAGAATAATATTTAAATAGTCCCAGTAGTAATATATATTAAGTGCTAAATAGGATTATTTTACAGAATAATTCCTATGGCCCTCCATTGTCAGTGAATAAAGGTTCTATTAAATTAAAATTTTGTCGAAGCCAAAAGGATAGACTATTTTGGTTTAGTAGTTCCTCTTGTTTACTTCTTGGGAAGACAGGTGTGTGTATGACTGGTGGGAGTGTGGCTAAAATAGCAACATAATCATACTAGTACATATATCACACTCAGATAATGGTTTGCACTTATCCAAATAAACATGACCACTAAAATAGTGTGAAACATGTTTGATTTGGAGGCCAAAAGTAAATCGGGAGTCATAGATAAATTAAATAAAATTAGAAACATGAGATGAAATCATGATGAATAGTATCTATTTGCCTTTATATGGTGTGTACAATATATTTCAAAAGAAATTATTGGAGCATGCAAGGTAAGGGTTCCCGATGCCCACTTCGAACTATTTATGAATATAATTGTTATATTCTATTCTGGGAATCTATGATAATTTGTTCTTGTGGGAGGTACCATTAGTTATTCAAAAACCTGAATATGATGGATATCTGTATGTGAAAATATTATTTTATATTATTTTGCAGATTCATTATGACCAATTTTAATCCCTTAGCTAAGATTTTGGATGAAAATCGATTGTCTGGACCAAACTATGTAGATTGGAAAAGGAACCTAATCATTGTTCTCACTGCTGATAAGATATAGCTCATGTCCTTAATACTGAGGCACCAGAACTTGCTTTAGCTGATGCCACTGAGGAGCAAAGAGATGCATTTAATAAGTGGCATGAGGCTGATGAAATGGCTAAATGCTACATATTGGCCTCTATGACCAATGTGTTGCAAAAACAATGCCAAGGCCTAGTTACAGCACAAGATATGATGCTACACCTCAAAGAGATGTTTGGAGAACAAAGCAGAAGTGCACGACAAACTGCTATGAAAAATCTCATGTCCACCAAAATGGTGGAAGGAACTCCAGTTCAGGAACATGTCCTAAAGATGATTTCTTTCATCAATGAACTGGATATGCTTGGTGCAGAAATTGATAGTGAAACCCAAGTTGATGCAATCCTAGCATCTTTACCTGATTCTTTTAATCAGTTTATCATGAACTATAACATGAATAAGATGGTAGTGATATTGTCAGAGCTGCTCAATATATTGAAAGCAGCTGAGGATCTCATCAAGAAAGAAAAGCCTACTGTAATGTTGGCTGAAAAATCTGATTCTTCTCTTAAGTTGAAGGCTAAGGGTAAGAACTTTAAGAGAAAAGGGTCTCAGTCATTCAATAAGGCTCAAGGTGACAAAGTGAATAAGGACACTGAGAAAAAGAAAGCAAAAGGAAATTGTTTCTATTGCGGTAAGCCTGGTCATTGGAAGAGAAACTGTCGCCATTATTTGGCTTCTCTGAAGAATGACAAACCTGCAGAAGGTATGTCTAATTTGCTCGTTATTGAAACAAATTTAATGGATGGTCCATTTGATTCTTGGTGTGTAGATTCTAGTACAATCTCACACATTTGCAATATGTTGCAGGGGTTCAAAGAGACCCAAAGGCTAAATGAAGGGGAGGTGATCCTAAAGATGGGGACTGGTGCAACCATTGCAACCACTGCCATTGGAACCTTTTATTTAGAATTATCTTCTAGTAGAACTCTTGTCTTAGAAGATTTCTTATATGTGCCAGAAGTGCGAAGAAATTTAGTTTCAATTTCAAAACTTGGTTGTTCAAGATATTCATTTCTTTTTACTTCTAAACTTGTTGTTAAGTTTAATAATAAATTTGTAACTTCTGGCATTTTACAAGATGGTCTTTATTTTTTGAGTTCTATTGATAATTCTATTAATTGTGTTGAGAATGATATTGCTGCCAGTGTGTTATCTCTTAAAAGAAAAAGAGATGTTAATCCTACCTATTTGTGGCATTTAAGGCTTGGTCATATCAATATTGACCGAATCAATAGATTGGTAAGGGATGGGCCATTGAATCTTTTAAAGGTAGAGCCTTATCCAATTTGTGAGCCTTGCTTACAAGGGAAAATGACCAAAAGTCCCTTTACAGGAAAGGGAGCTAGAGCCACTAATGTATTAGGATTAATACACACTTATGTTTGTGGTCCTATGAATCACATGGCAAGAGGTGGTTTCTATTACTTCATTACTTTTATTGATGATTATTCTAGGTATGGTTATTTGTACCTAATGAAACATAAATCTAAATCCTTTGAAAAGTTCAAAGAATTTCGTAATGAGGTTGAGAAACAAGCTGGAAAATGCATAAAAGTTCTTCGCTCTGATAGAGAAGGAGAATACCTCTTGGATCAATTTAAGGAATATCTAAAAGAAAATGGGATTATTTCTCAATTGACTCCCCCTGCCACACCTCAACATAATGGTGTAGCTGAAAGAAGAAATAGAACCTTATTAGATATGGTTCATTCTATGATGAGCATGTCAGAGTTGCCAATTTCATTTTAGGGTTATGCTTTGGAGACTGCTGTTTATTTATTAAATAAAGTCCCCACCAAATCAGTTCCTAATACCCCATATGAGTTATGGACTGGTAAGAAACCAAGTCTAAATCACTTAAAGATATGGGGTTGTCCAGCACATGTTAGAAAGTCTAATATGGATAAGCTAGGACTAAGGAGTGATAGGTGTTTATTTATTGGCTATCCCAAAATGTCTACTGGTTTCCATTTTTACAATCCTAGTGGGCAAAAGGTTTTTGTGAGCAAGAATGCTATTTTTCTTAAGGAAGATTATAGCTTAAATGAAAGTAGAGCAAAAGTTTCTCTTGATGAACAAACTGATAACCCAATGGCTGAGTTGAATAAGAATAATGAAGAGCAAGTAATAGTGCCTATTGAACCAAGCAAAATACAAGAGACTCGACGTAGTAAAAGGACTATCAAGCCTCCAGTTAGACTCACTTTGTTAAATGAGATTTATCTAATGGAGTCAGAGGAGCATGATAATGATCCTTTTACTTATCAAGAAGCAATGACTGATAAGGACGTTGAGAATTGGAAAAGGGCCATGGAATCAGAGATGGACTCAATGTATACCAACCAAGTCTAGACCTTAGTAGACAAACCATAAGGTATTAAGCCTATTGGTTGTAAATGGGTCTACAAAAGGAAGATAGGACCTAATGGTAAGGTGGAGACCTATAAAGCTAGGCTAGTGGCAAAAGGGTATAATCAAAAGGCTGGAATTGATTATGAGGAAACTTTTTCGCCAGTAGCCATGCTAAAGTCCATAAGGATTCTATTGTCAATTGCTGCACATTATGATTATGAGATATGACAAATGGATGTTAAAACAGCTTTCTTGAATGGACACATTCGAGAAGAAATTTTTATGGACCAGCCAGAAAGTTTCATATCTCATGGTCAAGAATCAAAAGTGTGCAAGTTGATGAGATCTATATATGGCCTAAAGCAAGCATCACGCAGTTGGAACATCCGTTTTGATGAGGCAATCAAATCGTTTGGTTTCTCACAAAATATGGATGAACCTTGTGTTTACAAAAAGGTTAGTGGGAGCACTATTACATTTTTAGTTCTTTATGTAGATGACATACTACTCATTGGCAATGATGTAGGAGCAATGTCATCTATAAAAGTATGGTTATCTAGTCACTTTGCAATGAAAGATCTTGGTGAAGCGTCCTATATACTTGGAATCAAATTGTTTAGAGACCGAAAGAAAAGGTTATTGGGATTTTCACAAGTCAATTATATTGACAAGATATTGGCTAGGTTTAGCATGCAAGATTCCAAGAAAGGGTTTTCACCTTTTAGACATGGAGTTCATCTCTCTAATCAAATGTGTCCTAAAACACAAGAAGAGAGAGAGAAAATGAGAAATTGTCCTTATGCTTCGGCTGTAGGAAGTCTCATGTACGCAATGCTTTGCACTAGGCCAGATATTTGTTATGCAGTGAGCATTGTGAGTAGATATCAATCCAATCCAGGTTCTGAGCATTGGACAGCAGTGAAACATACCCTCAAATATTTAAATAGGACCAAACATTATTTCTTGGTGTTTGGTGGTGAGGATTTGACTGTCCAAGGGTATACAGATTCTGATTTTCAATCTGATATTGATGATAGAAAATCAATTTCTGGATTTGTGTTCACTCTTGGCAAGGGAGCAATAAGTTGAAGAAGTTGCAAGCAAGATACTACTGCAAACTCTACTACAGAAGCAGAGTATATAGCTGCAAGTGAAGCTGCAAAGGAAGCTGTGTGGATTCGCAAGTTCATTCAAGAACTTGAAGTTGTTCCTTCTATTGAGTCACCCATTACTATCTATTGTGACAATAGTGGGGCTGTTGCAAATGCAGTAGAACCAAGGGCTCATCAAAGGACAAAACATATTGCACGTAAATATCACTTGATATGTGATATTATACAAAGAGGTGATGTAGCAATAACAAAGATTGCCTCTGCCAATAATGTTGCAGATCCACTCACAAAGGCATTGTCTCAAAAGGTGTTTGAGAAACATTTGGAAGCAATGGGTATTAAATACATGTATGATTGGTTTTGAGTGCAAGTGGGAGATTGTTAGAATTATGTGCCCTCAAAAACAATACTATGAATTTTTATTTGATGATAAAATTTTATTTTCACATTCATAACTTTTTAGGTATATTTCATTGTTTAAATGTGGCATGTGATGTCACCTCTGTAGGAAAAATCATGTTAATGGTTAAGGAACCAAAGACAAGGAGTAATGATTTTTCATATATTATTAAATTGTTCTAGGCTGTGGATATTAATTGAATATTACCACTGAAGCCTACACTTGTTGTGCTGCTATATGATAGGATGATTTACTCCATCATTGAAGTAGTGACTTTAAGCAAACAAGTGGGTGTAATGTAACAAGTACATACACTGAATTGGATCTGATCAAGGACACCTTATGGAGTGATCATTGTTAATTAAAAGGTTATTCTATCACAATTTTTCTATTGTCCTCAAACATGAGGGGTTTGTGTATATTTATTTATTATGCACATAACTTTGACAATGTCAACTGGTGATGCCAAATTTAAAGGCTATATACAGACATGTTGGGTTATGTGTGTAATGAGTAAAATATATAAATGCTCAACAATGAATCCACCAGTCTCTAAAGAAGATAGTATATTCATTTGATTTTCATATTGAAGTTGGACTCAAAACAAAACCGGTCGGTGACATTTTTCAAAAATGTTTTTCATATATATAATATTGTATATATATATATAT
>JARYZH020000973.1:0-48794 GCA_030021035.2 Notholithocarpus densiflorus | reverse complement strand
GGGAGGGAGTGGAATAGGGCTGCAATAACAAAGCACATTTGGATGTTACTTGTGCAAGCTGGCTCCATGTGGGTGGCATGGATACACAAATACCTTTTGAGAGGGCAAAGTTTTTGGGAGGTAAAACCCCCCCAGAATTTTTTTTGGAAATATAATGGAGAATAGGGGCCTTTGTGCCTAAAAGGATCACTGCAATTGACAGTATGTATATGTCGAAGATTTGGTGTTAGACAATTTTTTTGTAGCATGGTTGTGACTGGTTTGGTGATGGTTGAGCTAGTTGTCATGTGCTTGTGCTAAAAAAAACAAGAATAATTTGCAAATAGAAAGTGGGGCTGGTGAATCACGTATCCCCTGCTTGCTGCTTTCAAATTGTTGCAGCTTCTGTGCTAGCTAGATGCTGTTGCTGCTAGTAAGTTATTTGACTAATCCTCTAGGTGGAGTGTAATATATTTGCTGGAGAGTTTGTATGCACCCCTTTCTTGGTGTAATTTATTAGTTTGGGGGAGGTGGTTCTGTTTAGTTTGCTGGTTTGGTGTTATGGACTTCACTGTAGATCTTTCTTTTGCTTTTTTAATATATATATATATATATATATATATATATAATCATTGTACTTTGGCTATGTTTGTTTCATGGATAATCAGGGGAAAGAAATGAATTTCAGGATTATTTTCTAGTATGGTTGATAATTCAAGGAAATTTGCCTTTACTGTTTATTGATTATTGATTTGGTTTTGGTGCTTTATATATCTTTATTTGTTGATTATCTTTATTATTACTACCTAATAAAAAAAACAAAGACTGTAAATACAAATATTGGAATTCATAGTTGGTTGGATTCTTTGTACCGCAGAATTGAAAGTCCTTGGACAGCACTTGGTTAATAGTTCATTGTAGTTTAGTTTATATGGTTTGTAATGTGACACAATTCTGGTGTCTATTATTATTGTATTGGTAATGTGATTGTTATTAGTAGGTGATTTTAGAGTATGGTTGCTAATAGGAGAAAATTTATTTTAGCTAATGATTTTATAAATTGAAGATTAATATTTTTTATGATTGTCATGTTGCAGATAACAACAATACGTAGAAGGATTGAAGGATGCAGTCGCGTAATGTGGCAGTAGTTTTTTCTTTTTGCCTAGATTTTTTTTTTTTTTTTTTTTTTTTTTTTTTGGGGCCTATGGCTCTTTGTCAAGCCTTCTTTGTTTGGAAAGGATCATTTTAAATTTTAGACAAAAATCTAAAGTACACTTTCTATTTAGAATAATTTTAATTTTTTTTTAATAAACTAAGATATTTTATTAGAAGACAAGATTACTTCGTGTTCAAGACGATAAATAAAGAACCCAAAAGAATTGCACATGAATGAAGCGATTCTATAAAATCTAAATGGAAATGCAACTAGTAGGACCCCACACATGAGACCAATGAAACTTAGTTCAAATCATTAATGTTTCCAACATATATATATATATATATATATATATATATATATATAGTTTGGAACTTAACAAGTCAAAATTCCAAATATTTGAGGGATGTTTTTTGAACTAATTCCTCCAATCTACCTTCCCTAGTAATAGCCATTGGATCTCAAAAGGCTCTAAATACTACCTTCTATAAAACATATTAAATGGATCAACAATTGGTCTATAGTCTCACCATATATATAGGTGCATGCATACAACACCTCCCATACTACTTTCCAAATGAAAAATGAGCCCTTCTTCGGGCTTTAACACACTAAAGACTCTTCTATTTTACCCCTAATGGTCTTATACTAAAAACGAACATCAAAATGACCACTCCCCTTGAATTTTCATTTCATCCTATTGATCGCTAACCTCTTTGGGATATTTGAGTACAGAAGATTTGAAAGAAAATTCATTGACACCAATTTCTAAACATGAAAACCTTTAATAAATCTCACATTCCAACTCCATTGCACCCCATCTAATGGACCATCCACGATTGAATTAATTGAAACATCCTTATTCACTGAATAGGCATATAAAGTAGGGTTCAACTCATCTAGAGAATGAGTCCTGTGCCAATTATCATGCAAAAACCTTACCTAAGTTAATAAAGTTATCCCAACCTACCTTAATCCTCCTCCATTGGTTACACCCATGCATTCCTCTAATTGATTTTGAAATTTAACCTCCCCAATGATGTCTAAAGTTTACAATTTTGTACATTAGCCCTAATGTTTGAAATCATTTTCAATATTAATATTTTGTCCATTTTACTAGTTAAGTTACGTGGCCATTAAATTTTGCATCTCTGATCAAATCTCATATTCACTAAAATGTATTTTGCCTCAAGTTTGTTTTTGACAAAAGGCCTTTTAAATTTCAACTAATTTGATAAGATTTTATTTATTTATTTTTTGATGATATAAAATTTTGATTTTTATTGAAATTGAAAAAGAAAAGAAAAGAAAAGAAAAGAAAAATAGGGATATTATTATTTACTAAAGAACTTGTAGTGCCTACAAGGATTTTTTTTTTTTGGAAATAACACTAAAACTCTAACTATTTTGTTAATTAGCACACTTTTTAAACTATTTAGGGAACTAACATTTTGAGTGCAATAGACTCGATTTTGGAGTGATAAAATCGAGTCCATTGAACTTGATTTCATAGTCTTGCCTTCTTCACTTCGTCTCTCCCTCACTCAGATCACTTAATAAACCCAATGACTCAAATCACTCAACAAACCCAATGAAACCCTAAAACCTAGAGAGAGAAACATCAAGAAACCCACCCAAAGATCTAGAGAGAAACATCATACCCCGTCGCCGTCACCTGCCTTTGCCGCCTAGGTTCAATCGTCGCCGCTTTCGCTGTTGAGGGTTTGTTTTTTCTGTCTTCGTGGTTTGGGTTTTTTGTTCTTTATGGGTGTCTTTGTTGGTTTGGGTTTTCCTCATGGGTTTTGGGTTTCTTCATGCATGGAGTTTCTGTTCTTCATGGATGAGAAATCGAGTTCTGCAAACTCGATTTATCACTCCCAAAATTGAGTATGTTACACTCGGGATGTTAGTTTCTTAAATTGTTTTGAAAACGTATTAACTAACAAAATTGTTTGAAAATTAATGTTATTTTGAAAAAAAAAAATCCCCACAAGGCACATACAATTTCAATTTTTCAAGGAAAAAAAAATTGTTTGTAAAAGTTAATTGTCTGCCACGGGACAATTAACTTTTAGGACTAACAAGTGCTTCAAATAGAAAATTTTCCCCAGTCTGAAATTGGTAAAGCCGAAAAAAGAAAGAAAGAAAGAAAGAAAAGGAATTTTTGAGTATCTGCCATTCGAAGTGTTGCTGGAGATTTTCCATAGACTACCCTTGAAATCCCTAATTCAATTCAGGCGCGTTTCCAAATCATGCAACTCTCTAATTACAAGTCCTGCCTTCATCAGTTCCAGTCTCACTCGATCACACTCCGATTCCAACAAATTAATTGTTAGGTATTTGGATGTCAAACCCCATGTAGAGCGCTACAAATTAATACACGAAGACAATGACAATAATGACTCCTTATCTGAACAAATTCAAGATCTTGAGTTCCCACTAAGGAGTAGTTGCGACTATTTTCAATTAGTCGGTTCCGTGAATGGATTGTTTTGCCTTCATGAAGGAAACCGCTTTATTCTTTGGAATCCTTGTATTTCCTTGTTATCTAGCGTTTGGGTTTGATTCGAGGAACATTGATTATAAGGTGGTGAGAATTGCATATCAATTAGTAAAAATTAGGTCCGAAGGTGTCAAACCACCTCTGGTTGAGGTTTACTCTGTAAGGGAGGGATCTTGGAGAATAACTAGTGGTGGCG
Source organism: Notholithocarpus densiflorus (assembly GCA_030021035.2). Taxonomy (NCBI): domain Eukaryota; kingdom Viridiplantae; phylum Streptophyta; class Magnoliopsida; order Fagales; family Fagaceae; genus Notholithocarpus; species Notholithocarpus densiflorus. The sequence continues at coordinate 44,957 of JARYZH020000973.1, read as the reverse complement.
ACTCGTATCCGCCTAAGATTACTATTAGTAATTGGCCCCATCAAGCAGCTTCTTTAAATGGAGCTGTTTATTTTCCGGCGAATGATTGGGGCGAAGCCCAGAGTTCAGTAGTTTTGTCATTTGATTTAGGTGATGAGGTTTTCCGTGTGATATCCTTGCCAAATGGTAAATTCAAATTGGATGCTCGTATTGGTACCTTAGTATTCAAAGGATTGCTTTCTCTAATATGTTATGAGCATCGGCATATGGGCGAGTATTATATGTGCAGTGTCAAGTGTTGTTCTGTTTGGGTTATGAAAGAGTATGGTGTTGTGGATTCTTGGACTAAACAGTTCACTATTGACCATGATATGCGATATTGGAAAGTGTTAGGTTTCTGGAAGAATGATCATATATTAGTGCAGAAAATGCAATTACATGGTTTGATGCCCTTTTCATATGACCCTAAGAGCCAACAAGTGAACAATTTGGGGTTTTATAGAAGCACATGATATTCTTATTCTTATGCTGATAATTATGTGGAGAATCTTGTCTTACTTGACAAACCAAATGATGTAGTTTCCAAGAGGAAAGTGAGCGAGAAGAGGAAGTGCAGGTAAAAAGGCTCGATTCAAGTATTCAACTCAAAATTTCAGCATTTACATTCCTCAGTTCTATCTTATTCTTGGTATATACTAGATATTTTTGCATTGCTATAAGTAAATATTAAGTTTCAAACCTCAATATATGGCTTTTGGATTTAATTTTTTCTTGAATGGATAAAAAAGAGTAGTCATAATTTTTTAAAAAAATTTTATAGGTAATGTGGCTAAATTTTATCAATTTAGAGAAAAAAGAAAAAGAAAAAGACGAAATATACTAGGGAAATCATCAAGAAAAGGTAAAAGTATAGTGATCTTCCCCAAAATTACATTAACTTTCTATTAGAGGAGTATATCAGGGACATAACTTTTTTATGTGGAGAGGAGGCCCGGCTACCTCAAATTAGTCAGAAAACTTGTTTTAGCTTAGTTCTTTGGATCGGTATTGGTGGTTTTAGAAGTTTTTTTATTGAATCTAAGCTGTTTCAGTTGGTGGTTGAGGAAGGTGGGAATTTTTTTTCCCTTAAGATTCTAGAACGGGGAAAATACTACATGCAATCGGTTTTTATGGGTAAGAGTGCAGCATTTTGGTTAATGAGGAGTCTGGAACACATCGTGATTGGGGTTAATCCGAAGAAATTCTTCACATTCAGGGAAGGTGGTACTGCTTACACGTTGCAATGGGGGTCCAACTCGTTTGGATATTTTTTATCAGTGACAGAACTTAAGGTAGGTGGGTTGCGGAGAACTATCATTATTCCTGTCGGAAAGTTTCAACAAGGATGGAAAACCTTTGGGATTGAATTAAGAAGAAGATTGGAACCTTCCCAATATGCATTGGGTGGACTGAAGTTTGTACCATATAAGTCTAAGCAGATCCCAAAGTATCATGCTGTCAGGTCCTTTGTTGAAGCTGTCAAAGCTCCAATGCAGGCAAGGTTGAAGCCTGCTCAGCAGCCCTTCATTAAGGAAAAGGCTAAGGATGGTGTCATGGAGAAGATAATGGAGCTTTCGAGAGAAAATGACACACAAGCCGGAAGCTTTCTCCCAGCAGCCATGGGTGATGGTGAGGGTGGTGAAGGAGTTATTAATGGTAAGAATATTCTTGAGGCGAAAATCCCGGAAGGAAATAATATAAGTATTCCTTTCAAGTTCAATTCAAATTCAAAAATTGTTGAGTTTGGAAAGGTGCTTGATTCTAGGAGATCATGTTGGTTAGGGAGAGGGTTGATTGTAGATGTGAATGAGTTTGGAAAGAGGTGGGTATCTTGGGATGGTGTTAAGAGAGGTCAGCAAGCTGGCAAATGGGTAGCAACGGGGAGTATTAATCCCCAAAATACAAAACTGGGGTTGGGCCCACCAAATCTGAATGCCCAAGGTTCTCTGTTGGCCAGTAAAAATACCATGTTGGGCCTGGGTCTGTCAAGCCCATCTTCCTTTGAGGCTGGTGAGAGCTCCTTTAGTGGCCCAACTGTTCTGGAACCTACTGATCAGAGCTGTCTCTCCATCCCGAGCCCAGGTATGTGTGAATTGAATGATAAGAAGGAACACGAGAGCTCAGCTATCTCGCATAAGACTTCGGTGAAGCCTGTGTCGTTGTCGAAGGTGCCCTTGGCCACGATCTCCTCCCTAGCGGTGACGAAACTGGCAGGTGAGGGTGGTCAGCACAGCCTAAGTTGTATAGTGCAGCCATCCACCGTGCCGACTGGACCAGTGGCGGTGACCCATGCTTCCCACGAGCTGGTGTCGGCTGCCAGAGCTTCGATTGGGTCTATTATGCTGCCGGTGGTGTCCTCGGCCATGGTGTCCTCCATTACGGTGTCAGAAGAGATGGGTGCTAATGGATTCGATGGTCCGAGTAGCCAGAATCAGAGCTCCACCTTGCCTGTTAAGCCAGTGGGGGTGAATTTGACATCTCAGGTGGCAACGGAAGGTGGGGATGTGGATTTTGTGGGCTCGGAAGGATCGGCCACTACTACTAATGATTCTGATCTTGAAGGAGTTCATCTACCTGGCCCCACTATTAGGGAATTGGTTGGAGACTTGGATAAGTCTTGGGGCAACTCTAAAGACTAGATGCTACAATTGCGTGATGGGCGGCAGTTAGTGCTTCCACTTTCACTCTATCGTTCTCCAGATAACATGTCAGTCTGCTCAAGTATAGAGGAAGAGTGTGTACCAGGTAGTGCTGCTATTGCTAATGAAGGGCAGAGGATTAGTTGGGCAGATGAGGGTGAGGGGCTAGTAGAGTCTTTGCATGTGGTGCCTAGATCAGAGAATGTGATGTTGGAACTTGATGAAAGGTTGATGTCTTGGGAGAGAGGTGGTGAGCCACTAGTTGTGGTACCTTTGGCCACTGAATGTCCTTTGGAGTTGGTGTCTAGTCCTGTTAAGGAGATCAGGTGTAAGGAGAGTGTTGATAACTCTCAGCTATCACAATGGGTAACCAATAGGATCAAGGCCTTTAAGAAATCTGTGGGCACTTCTTTGGAAGGTTTTGAGGAGCAAATTACAGGGTTGTTATTAGCTATAGAGGCCAGAAAAAAAGATAAACAGAAACATGTGGTGGCTGATAAGATGAAATTGGTTAAGTCAGGCCAGAAAGGTCAGCGGGAGTTGAAAAATTTGTTGTCATCTTTGAATGTTGAGTATGGTTCAAATAAATTAAGGAGTGAAAGTATGGAACGGGCTGTTGTACCTCATCAATGAGTTTGAAGATTATTTCTTGGAATGTAAGAGGGTTGAATGAGCAGGATAAAAGGCTCAGGGTTAGAAACTTGATTAGGAAATGGGGGCCTGATGTGGTTTGTCTTCAAGAAACCAAAATGGGACTAATAAATAGGGCGGTGATTCGTAGCTTGTGGGGTGACCAACATGTTGATTGGTCTTATTTAGGTTCTTGTGGTGCTTCAGGATGGGTGTTATTGATGTGGGACACACAGGTTGTGAATAAGATGGAGGAAGCAGTGGGGAGATTTTCAGTTTCTTGTAAATTTACATGTGTGTTAGATCAGTTTGTATGGGCGTTTACTGGTGTTTATGGTCCAAATGTGCACCGAGACAGGAGGTTTTTATGGGAGGAACTTTGTGGTTTGAACAGCTGGTGGAGTGTTCCTTGGTGTGTGGGTGGTGACTTTAATGTGGTTAGGTTCCCTTCCGAACGATTGGAGTCTAATGCTTTCACTGCTGCTATGCGGGAGTTCTCCAATTTTATTTCGGAACAGGGTCTCATTGATCTGCCTTTGCAAGGGGGGACTTTCACTTGGTCAGATTCTAGAGAAGTTGCTTCGAAGGCTAGGCTGGACAGATTCTTGTTTTCTGCAGATTGGAAGGATAAGTTTCCAACAGTTTCTCAAAGACGGATGTCTAGGTTGTGCTCGGATCATTTTCCAATTGTCCTTGAGGGTGGATCTTTTCAGAGAGGGAGTAGGCCATTTAGATTTGAGAATATGTGGCTTAAGGATGAGGGTTTTGTGGATAGGGTTCGGTCTTGGTGGGAATCCTATCAGTTTCAAGGTGCACCGAGTTTTGTTTTAGCCAATAAATTAAAGCTCTTAAAAAATGATTTGAAAAGATGGAATGTGGAGGTGTTTGGTCATGTTGAAGATCGGATTAAAAAATTGTGGAAGGACTTGAGTGTTCTTGAGACTTTGGAGGATAGTCGGGGTTTATCAGCGGAGGAAACAGTAGAAGTGGGACGAATTCGTGATGAGTTAGAAAAAGCTACTCTGCTGGAAGAAATTTGTTGGAGGCAGAAATCTAGAGTTCTCTGTGTTAGGGAAGGAGACAGGAATACTAAATTTTTCCACCGTATAGCTAACTCTCACAGGAGGGTTAATTCTATTGATAGGCTTATGGTGGATGGGGAGTTATCTTCGGATCCGGCAGCTATAGCAGATTGTATCTCTCAGTTTTATAGGCAGCTTTATTTTGAGGATGTGGCTCATAAACCTGTCTTAGATGATGTGGACTTCTCTAGTATCTCAGAGGAGGATGCAAGTTGGCTAGATAGGCCTTTTGAGGAGGAAGAGGTGTTTGGGGTAATCAATGATTTTAATGGTGATAAGGCACCTGGCCCGGATGGCTTTTCTATGGCATTCTTCCAGTCTTGCTGGTGTGTTTTGAAAACAGAAATTATGGCTGTATTCCACAATTTTCATACTCAGGCGGTGTTTGAGAAGAGTCTTAATGCTTCGTTACTTGCCCTTATTCCTAAGAAAATGGATGTTGTGGAGGTAAAGGACTTTCGGCCTATTAGCTTAGTTGGTGGGATTTATAAGATTATCTTTAAGGTGTTGGCTAATCGACTTCGTAGGGTGGCGCATGGACTTATTTCGGATTCACAAAATGCCTTTGTGAAGGGTAGACAAATTTTGGACTCAATCTTGATTGCTTCTGAATGTATTGATAGTAGATTGAAGTCAGGAGTTCCAGGTGTGTTGTGTAAATTGGATGTGGAAAAGGCATATGATCATATGAGCTGGGATTTTTTAATGTATATGCTTCAGCGTTGTGGTTTCTCAGAGAAATGGAGAAAATGGATAAGGTATTGCATTTCAACTGTAAAGTTTTCCATTCTGATCAATGGTAGTCCATCTGATTTCTTTGGAAGTTCTAGGGGGCTTCGGCAAGGAGACTCATTATCTCCTCTGTTGTTTGATATTGTGATGGAGGCATTAAGTCGTATGTTAGATGTGGCTGCCTCCGCTGGGCAATTCTCAGGCTTTTCTGTGGGTAGTACGGCAGGCCCATCAGTGATGGTGTCTCACCTTTTATTTGCAGATGACACTCTGATTTTTTGTGATGCTGATCCTTCTCAGATTGCTAATTTGAGGGCGATTCTTGCTAGATTTGAGGGGGTGTCAGGGCTTCGTATTAATTTGGGGAAATCTGAGTTGGTACCTGTTGGTGGGGTGCACAATTTGGATGCTTTGGTGGGTCTATTGAGGTGTGGGCAATCCTCTCTGCCCTTGAAATATTTGGGCCTTCCATTAGGTGCTAAGTTTAAGGATTTAACTGTATGGAATCCTATCCTAGAGAGAATGGAGAGGAGATTAGCAGGTTGGAAGAGACTGTATTTATCTAAAGGGGGTAAAGTGACACTCATTAAAAGCTCACTCTCGTCTTTACCTACATACTTCCTTTCCCTTCTTCCTTTACCGGGTAAGTTGGCTAAGCGTATGGAGAAATTACAGAGAGATTTTTTATGGAACGGGATTGGTGGTGAACCTAAAATACATTTAGTTAAATGGGCCAAGGTTTGTAAGCCGTTGCAGGTTGGGCGGTTGGGTATTAGACGTTTGGGAAGCTTTAATTCTGCCTTGCTAGGAAAATGGTTGTGGAGGTATGGCATGGAGACTGATGCTTTATGGAGGAGGGTTATAGAGGCAAAATATGGGAATATTTGGGGTGGTTGGTGTACAAAAAAGGTGACAAGTCCTTATGGGGTCAGCTTGTGGAGATACATTAGAAGTGGCTGGTTGAACTTCTCTAAACTCCTTGTATATGATGTGGGGGATGGTACTAGAGTGAAATTTTGGAAGCATGTGTGGTGCGGGAATTGTACCTTCCAAGAGGCCTTTCTAGAGCTTTATTGTCTTAGTAGGTCAATGGATTCCTCGGTGGCTGAAGTTATGGGTTGGACTGCTGGGAGACTTCACTGGAATGTGCAATTTCGTCGTCCACCACAAGATTGGGAAGAAGAAGCCTTTGATCGATTTATAGGGTTGGTTTATTCTTCGACAGTGCGGGGGTTTGGCCCAGATAAGGTTTGTTGGAAGCCTGCAAGGAACAGAGGTTTTGAGGTTAGAGGATATTATAGCTCCTTCTACCCTCCTACTCTTGTTTCATTCCCATGGAGAATGATATGGCAATCGAAGGTTCCTCCAAGGGTGGCTTTCTTTTCTTGGTCTGCTTCCTTAGGTAAGATCTTAACAACAGACAACCTTCGTAAAAGACGTGTGATAGTGCTTGACTGGTGCTATATGTGTAAGAGATGTGGGGAGTCGGTAGATCATCTTCTACTCCATTGCCCTGTAGCTTGGGAGTTTTGGTCTTTGGTTTTCTGCTTGTTTGGTGTTCAATGGGTTATGCCTTATAATGTTCTTGAGTTGTTTGAGGCTTGGCAAGGAAAGTTTGCACGACATCGTCACATTGATGTTTGGAGATTAGTACCTTACTGCTTGATTTGGTGCATTTGGCGTGAAAGGAATGCTAGAAGCTTTGAGGGTTGTGAACGTTCTTTGATAGAGATTAAGTCTTTTTTCTTGCACACTCTCTTTGATTTGAGTGTGGTTTTTTCTCATTTTTCTTGTTCTTCTTTTCCTATTTTTCTTGACCGTTGTACTTTTGTTTCATGATTTGTGCCCCCATCGTACATCCCCAATGTACTCGGTATGGCACTTTTTCTATTATTAATAATATTCTTACGTTACTTATCAAAAAAAAAGAAAAAGAAAAAGACATAATGTACAAAAATAACACAAGTCCACAAACTCCTTGAAAGAGGAAAAAGACAGCCTGTTCAAGGCAGCCATCCAATCATACAACAATCACAGCAAAAACAGTTTCAACTACAATGATGTATGTTTTGTCCCCTCAAAAGTATGCCTATTTCTTGCCAAATAGTCCACATTAATCATGGAGGGATATCCCCCCAAATAATAGTGGACTGATGATGGCCAAAATCCCCATTGTGGTGGAAGAAGATGCTCTAAAGAGTGTTCAAAATTGTTAAATATGATTTTGTGGTTTTGGTTGACGACGGGATGAGTCATTCGCAAGCACGAAACGGTAAAGGTAAATGAAGACTTATGTTATTATCTTTTTCTATATGCTAAAAGCGTCACATCCAATCCATATTCAGTATGAAAAATTGTTTCACTTTCCATTTCATTAGGCATGCTTAGATTTTTCTGCTGTGATCAGCCGTTGCCTTCTAATACTTTGTTGTGTACCTGACATATTGTTTTTCATCAATGTAAAGTCAATAGAGTATAGGATTAGGCCAAACATAAGTTGCTGTAACCATGTGTCTGTAGGTAGAGTCGTGTTTTGTTAGGGGTTTATATTGATTAAATGTGTTATGTTGTATTGAGTGTGGGAGTTGAATTGATCTGAGGTGACCCTAGTGACAACCTTAGGGTTTGTTTTAAAAATGTAAAAAAAAAAGAGCAAAAGCCACTTTTGGTCATTAAATTTTGCCTCATTTTTCCTATTTAGCTAGAGTTTCTAAAGTAGTAATGGAATCCTTAAATTTTTAGAATTATATAATTTGGTCTACATTCTAATCTGGACACTGAAATTTCATGTGATTGGGCACGTGTATGATTTAAAAAAAAAAAGGTTCTAAATGGTTTAGAAATTGTACACCGGTAGTCTAGGTGGATTACACGTGCCATGTGACTACATGATGGCTTATAATTGCTTCGTGGTATTGACATGGAACAAAGAAAGAGGATAAGATTGTCCACTTTTCTGAACTTAAATTTGTTGTATAGTTCTCCATTCTAATGTTGGGAAAATAAAATTTTGATTATTTTACAAAATTTTCACTATATTGAAACTCCAAGGTCAAAACTGCAAAATGGGAGAAACTCTAAGGACCATAAGTGGTGTTTGCCCAGAAAATAAGTATTGTTTTGTTTAGCTGAATTATATGAAGTAGACTGCAGTCTATTGATTCACTTTGGTTGTTTATTGATGTGGAAAGATTATTGACATTAATGGGCAAGGAGGTTAAATTGGACCTTGTATTACTTCTCCAATAATTTTTTTGGCTTTTCTATGGAAAATTGATTAGGGTTTTGCAGAGAGGACTTTGGAATAGAATTATGAGTATAGAATAGGATTGTAATTGTGACCTTTTTTTCTATAGAAGTTTTATTTTACTGATCAAACAAAAATACGGTAGTATTATTTGATTATTAAATGACCCAGTTTGCTGTAGGGAGAAAATTAGATCTATGTTTATGGTATATTATATAGAAATTAGAAGGAAGATAATGTAAGTGTAAGCAATCACAGCTTTGGTTTCTTTAGGCAATTGGACTTAATAAAACAAGGTAATCACACCCTCAAAAAGAACCAAAGCTATTGGACTCTTTCATTCAACTTCTAGAGGAATTGGAATTCTGGGCCAAAAAGGAAAGCAATATAATAATTTTTTTTAATAAAAAAAATGCTGGAAACTACTTAACTATTAGAATTATGGCTCAATGATCAAATTCACTATTTTTTAACAGTTTAAGTTTTTGAGAGAGTTGAATTTTTTTTTTGGGGGTAGTTCAGAATTTCCCTCCATCTTTTTTATTTGGAAGCAACCAATTTCTTCCTTTATGTTTCGTAAATGTGCAAATACCCCAATTCTGTTATCACCTCAGTTAAATTCTAACAGAATCTAGAATATTCTTTTGTGGAACACTTTTAAAATTTTCAAAAATTATGTTGACTAAAGAACAAATGGTTAAAAGAATTTTTTTTGGATATAAAATGGGGAATAGGTGGCTTTGTGCCTAAAAGGATCACAATAATTGACAGAAGTATATGTCGAAGATTAGGTGTTAGACAATTTTTTTTGTAGCATGGTTGTGACTGATTTGGTGATGGTTGAGCTAGTAGTCATGTGCTTGTGGTAAAAAAAAAAAACAAGAACATTTTGCAAATAGAAAGTGGGGCTGGTGAATCACGTATCCCCTGCATGCTGCTTTCAAATTGTTGCAGCTTCTGTGCTAGCTAGATGCTGTTTGCTGCTAGCAGGTTATTTGACTAATCCTCTAGGTGGAATATATTTGCCGGAGAGTTTGTATGCACCACCTCCTGGTGTAATTTGCTAGTTTGGGGGAGGTGGTTCTGTTTAGTTTTCAAAATGGGGTTTGCAGTTTGTTTGCTTCTGGTTTGGTGTTTTGGACTTCACTGTAGATCTTTCTTTTGTTTTTTTAATAATTTTTTATTCTTATATATATATATATATATATACACATATATAATCATCGTACTTTGGCTATGTTTGTTTCATGGATAATCAGGGGAAAGAATGAATTTCAGGATTATTTTCTAGTATGGTTAATAATACAAGGAAATTTGCCTTTACTGTTTATTGATTATTTATTTGATTTTGGTGTTTTATATGTATTTATTTGTTGATTATCTTTTTTTTTTTTTTGATAAGTTGTTGATTATCTTTATTACTACTACCAATAAAAAAAAATAAAAAAATAAAAACAAAGAGTGTAAATACAATTATTTAAAAAGGGGGAATTGATTGGAATTCATTAGTTGGTTGGATTCTTTGTACCGTAGAATTGGCAGTCCTTGGACAGCACTTGGTTAAGGGTTCGTTATAGTTTAGTTTATATGGTTTGTAATGTGGCACAATTCTTGTCTATTATTGTTGTATTGGTAATGTGATTGTTGTTAGTAGGTGATTTTAGAGTATGGTTGGTAATAGGAGAAAATTTATTTTTGCTAATGATTTTATAAATTGAAGATTAGTACTTTTTATGATTGCCATTTGTGTTGCAGATAGCAACAATACAATGAAGGACTGAAGGATGCAGTCGCGTAATGTGGCAGTAGTTTCTTTTCTTTCTTTTTTTTTTTTTTTTTTTTTTTGAGAAAACTGTCGAGCCTTCTTTGTTGGGAACGGATCATTTTAGACAAAAATGTAAAGTACACTTTCTAAGTTTAGAATAATTTTCCTTCTCAAAAAAAAAGTTTAGAATAATTTTAATTTTTTTTATAAACAAAGATATTTTATTAGACAACAAGATTACTTCGTGTTCAAGATGATAAACAAAGAACCCAAAAGAATTGCACATGAATGAAGTGATTCTATAAAATCTAAATGGAAATGCAAGGCTTGGGGGGGCCATGGCCCTCCCAAAATTTTAAAAAATGATTTTATATTATGCATAAGTATTAAAAACTTTAAATATTTTGCTACAAAAATAGAAGTTGGGCTCCCAAATGTTTGAGTTCATTTAACGATGCTCGGCCAAAATGGGCTTTTACTCATTTCTCACAAACTTTCCAACAAAATGTCTCATATCTGAAACTATTTAGAAATATGCTCCTGTTTTGAAACTCGATTTTTAGAAAATCGAGTTTCAAATGTTAAACACAATTTTTGGAAAATCGAGTTATAGTGAACGTGGACTTAGAATTTTATTTTATTTTATTTTTTTCTTGAACTCGAGTTCCATTCAAAGTACTCGAGTTCATGGAACTCGAGTTCCACTTGAATTTTTTCAAGGAACTTGAGTACCTTGAATGGAACTCGAGTGCCATGAACTCGAGTTCCAAATTTTTTTTTTTTTTTTTTAATTTTCAGTTTGCTATAACTCGATTGTCCAAAAATCGAGTTTTAAATTAAAACTCGATTTTTAGAAAATCAAGTTTCAAAACAGGTGCATTTTCCTAAATAGTTTCAGACATGGGGTATTTTGCTAGAAAGTTTTGGCGAAAAGGGAAAATGCCCATTTTGGCCAACGATGCTCTGAAAAACCAATAGAATTTGTCAATTGGTCTAGTAGTTATAAAGACAAGATAATCTTTGTTTTCTCTAATTCGGTTTTTCGTACATGTTTAATATCAAACTAGACAGCTTTTGTATACTCATTAGAGTTTAACAAATGATAAGTTCCCTTAAAATATTATCTTGCAAATATACATGTGAAAATTGTTAATTTTATATACAATATATTTATAAATTACGACCTACTCTAGTATCAAAATATTAATGTTTATATTTGTGTATGCGCATTTACACATGTGTGTGATGAGTTATCTTGACTCCAAACTAATATATTAGTACCAAAATTTGGCCCCCCAAACAAAAAATCCTAACTCCGCCCCTATATCAGTATGTATAAAAAGAATAGGGAATTGATGAATAATCTTCTTCTTCATTGTCCTAATGCTTATGAATTATGGTCTATGGTGTGGACTCTATTTGGTCTTCTATGGGTTATGCCGCATAGTGTCTATGATTTATTTTCGAGTTGGCAAGGTTCCTTCGGTGGGCATTGGCACATTGATTTATGGAGGGATACCCCACATTGTGTCCTATGGTGTATTTGGAGTTCTTCCTTTAATCTTTTTCCTTGTTCTAATTTTTTTAGAAATGGTTGATCTTTGTAATTTGTGTTTGATGTACTGTTATCCATGCACACCCCCGGTGTACCTGGACTTTTGAATACAATTCCGTTATTTATCAAAAAATATATATATAACTATTTCTGATGATAACCACATAAGATATAAGGAGTCAAAATTCCAAATATTTGAGTGATGTTTTTCGAACTAATTCCTCCAATCTACCTTCCCTAGTAATAGTCATCGGATCTCAAAAGGCTCTAAAGACTACCTTCTATAAAATATATGAAATGGATCAACAAATGGTCCATAGTCTCACCATTTATATAGGTGCACGCATAGAACACCTCCCATACTACTTACAAATGAAAAATAAGGTCCTTCTTCAGGCCTTAACACATTAAAGACTCTTCTCTTTTACCCCAAATAACCTCATTCTAAGAACGAACATCAAAATGACCACTCCCCTTGAATTTTCATCTCATCCTATCGGTTGCTAACCTCTTGGGAATATTTGAGTAGAGAAGATCTGAAAGAAAATTCATTGACTCCAATTTTACCTTTTAATAAATCTCACATTCCAGCTCCATTACACCCCATCTAATCGACCATCCATGATTGAATTAATTGAAACATCCTTGTTCACTGAATAGGCATATAAATTAGGGTGCAACTCTTCTAGAGAATGATTCCCGTGCCAATGCGAAAACCTTACTCAAGTGAATAAACAATGAGGATAAGATTGTCCACTTTTCTGAACTTGAATTTGTTGTATAGTTCTCTATTGCTATAGGGAGAAAATTAGATCTATGTTTATGGTATATTATATAGAAATTAGAAGGAAGATGATGTAAGTGTAAGCAATCACAACTTAGGTTTCTTTAGGCAATTGGACTTCGCACCCTCAAAAAGAACCAAATCGTTTGGACTCTTTCATTCAACTTCTAGAGGAATTGGAATTCTGGGCCTAAAAGGAAAGCATTTTTTCCAATTTTTTTAATAAAAAAATGCTGGAAAGAGTTGGATTTTTTTTTTTTTTTTGGTTCAGAATTTCCCCACATCTTTTGTCTTTTGGAAGCAACCAATTTCTCCCTTTATGTTTCGTAAATGAACAAATACCCCAATTAGTAACATTTATAAAAAAATATTTCTACCTCAGTTAAATCTAACGGAATATATGATATTCTATTGTGAAAGTTCTAAACTTAACCCAACCCAAATAACCTAACCCGGATAACTTAAACTGAGAAAACGTAACCCTTTTAACTAAGCCAGGGTAAATAGAACTTAACCCAATTCTCCTCAGCCTCACTCACGCCTAAACTTTTTTTTTTTTTCAAGCAGTCAGTTGGATGCCACATCTGCCTTCGCTGGCGGTGGGTTATTGTTTTCTCAGCAAACTCAGCTCTTCGGCAATGGGAAGTCCTCCCTCTCTTAATTTTTTGATTCTTTAATTGCGTTTAATTTGTTGACCAAGGCCAGAGTCCCTACTTCTTTGTTCATGCCCAGCATGCTTGATAAATTGGCCCAGTAATTGTGTTGAGTACATCACAACCCGTAGGTGCTAGAGGGTAGGAAAGCTAACACGCAAACTTGTCAAACACAAGTATACAATTTTTTTTTTTTTTACTTATAAAAAATAAAAAAATATAATCTATAAGATATAAGCACAAGTATATAATCTTATAGATTATATGTTTTTTTGTTTCCTTGAACCATGTTAGGGAACTGAAATGATGGAGATGTAGTATTATATCTTATGGATTATACTTATATTTTCCTTGAACTATGTTAGAGAAGTATTGTTATGTTTGCCCTTTTTTTTTTCTTTTTTCTTTTTTTCGATAGGTAACAAGAATAATATTATTTATGAAAAAAAAAAAAAAGAAGAAAGGAAAATACATGGTGTTCGTGATGAGGAACACAGAAAAGCAAAAACAGAAAGCAAAGAGAAAAAAAAAATCAAGAGGCTATTCTAAGAGAAAAAATAAACTCTATAAGAGAGGAACAATTCGTAAAACCCTAGCACCAAGACCAATCAAAAAGACTATGCTGCCACAAATCTTTCAACTCAACCAACGTCTTCTCAGTGTTCTCAAAGGAGCGATGATTTCATTCTGCCCATACAATCCACATCAAACAGCCTAGAATCAAATTCCAAATATTTGAACTATGGTTTCCAAGCCAGTGTCTCCAACAAAATAACAACCCTGCCTCAAAGCCTGGCATGACCCTCTCATGGTTTCTTGGACAGGTTTAATGATTTTCTCTCTTCCCTTTCATGGTACCCGTTCTATCCCATTGGATAGTTAGAACTGATGTGATGCAATCTATCTCATTATGTGAGTTTCATAAGAGAAACAATGTGCTGCAGGAAAGAGGGGTGTTTTTGAACTAATTCTTCGAATCTACAGTCCTTGGTAACAGCCATCGGATAACAAAATGCTCTAAAGACTATCCTCTATAAAACATATGAAATGGATCAGCAAATGGTTCACAGTCTCACCATTTATATAGGTGCGTAACCTCACATATTACTTTCTAAATGAAAAATGAGGCCTTCCTTTGGGCATTGACACACTAAAGTCACTTCTATTTTACCCCCAAATAACCTCATACTAAGAACAAACATCAAAATGATCAATCCCCATGAATTTTCATCTCGGTCTATCGGCTGCTAACCTCTTGGGGATATTTGAGAGAGAAGATCTAAAAGAAAATTCATTGACCCCAATTTCTAAACATGAAAACCTTTTAATAAATCTCACATTCCAACTTCATCGCAGCCCATTTAATTGACTATCCATGATTGAATTAATTGAAACATCCTTGTCCACTGAAGAGGCATATAAATCAAGGTACAACTCTTCTAGAGAATGATTACTGCGCCAATTATCATGCAAAAACCTTACTCGAGAGAATAAATTTATCCCAATTTTACCTTAATATAAGTTACACCCATGCATCCCCCTGACCGATTTTGAAATATAACCTCCCCATTGATGTCTAAAGTTTACAATTTTGCGCATTAACCAGAATATTTGAAATCAATTTTAATGTCAATATTTTGTCCATTTTATTAGTTAAGTTACGTGGCCCTTAAATTCTGCGTCTGCAATAGTCCAGCCACATTTCATATTCACTAAAATGTATTTTGCCTCAAGTGTGTTTTTGACAAAAAGCCTTATAAATTTCAACTAATTTGATAAGATTTTTTTTTTTTTTTTTTTTTTTTTTGGATGAGATAAGATTTTCATTTTTATTGAAATTGAAAAAGAAAATAAAAGAAAAATAAGGGTATTTACTAAAGAACTTTTTATTTTTGGATAGGATTTACTAAAGAACTTGTAGGGCCTACAACGCACATACAATTAGAAATTTTTTTTAAGGGGAAAAAATATACAATTTTCGTTAGTAAAATTCACAACGCCGACAACAAGTCCTATAAATTGAAACTTTTCTCGACACTCTGAATTCGGTAATTTCAGATTCGAGGCTGATATTGATATCTCGGTATTCAAGGGATTGCTTTCTCTAACATGTTATGAGTATATGGGCGAGCGTTGTATGGGCGTCAAGTGTTGTTCTGTTTTTGTGATGAAAGAGTATGGCATTGTTGATTCTTGGACTAAACTGTTCACTATTGACCGCAATAGGCAATTGTGTAAGGTGTTAGGTTTCTGGAAGAATGGTCATTTATTAGTGCAGAAAGAAGATTTTCTTGGTTTGGAGCTCTGTTCATATGACCTTGAGAGCCAACAAGTGAAGATTTTGGGGTTTTGTAGAAGCCTAGATTATTCTTTTGCTGATAATTATGTGGAGAATCTTTTCTAACTTGACAAACCAAATGATGCAGTTTCCAAGAGGAAAGTGAGCAAGCCAAGTGATGCAGTTTCCAAGAGGAAAGTGAGCAAGAAAAGAAAGTGCATGTAAATAGGCTCGATTCAAGTATTCAACTAAAAATTCAGCATTTACATTCCTAAATTCTATTTTATTCTTGGTATATACTAGATATTTTTGTGTTGCTATACTTAAATATTAAAGTTTCCAACCTCAATATATGGCTTTTGCATTTAATTTGTTCTTGAATGGATATAAAGAGTGGTCATAATTTTTTTACTTTTTTTTATGGATAATTTAACAAAATTTTATTATTTTAGAGAAAACAGGAAAAAAAAATTTAGAATAATTTTAGGCAAAAATGTAAAGTACACTTTCTAAGTTTAGAATAATTTTAATTTTTTTTATAAGCAAAGATATTTTATCAATAATGCTAAAGATACAATTTTTTTTACAAAAAATTTTACAAACTGCTGATGTGGTAAATGGTTATTAGTAATTGAAAAAGTGATATTAATAATAAGTCTAGATGAAAACCAATGAGAATTTTGATATATCAACAGTTTGTAAAAATGTTGTAAAATAACTTGTAGTTGCAGCATTACTCATATTTTAATAGAAGATAAGATTACTTTGTGTTCAAGATGATAAACAAAGAACCCAAAAGAATTGCCCATGAATGAAGCGATTCTATAAAATCTAAATGGAAATTCAACTAGAAAGACCCCACACATGAGACTAATTAAACTTAGTTCAAATCATCAAATGATTCCAACTAAACATAAGTATTTTTATTTTTATTTTTTTATGTATAGTAAGAAATATAACTATTTCTAATGATAGCTACGTAAGATATTTTTCGAACTAATTCCTCCAATCTACCTTCCCTAGTAATAGCCATCGGATCCCAAACAGATCTAAAGACTACCTTCTATAAAACATATGAAATGAACCAACAAATGGTCCACAATCTCACCATTTATATAAGTGCATACAACACCTCCCATACTACTTTTCAAATGGAAAATGAGGTCCATCTTCAGGTCTTTTCGCACTAAAGACTCTTCTATTAATTTTACCCCAGATAACCTCATACTAAGAACGAACATCAAAATGACCACTCCCTTTGAATTTTCATCTCATCCTATTGGTGGCTAACCTCTTAAGGATATTTGAGTAGAGAAGATCTTAAAGAAACTTCATTGACTCCAATTTCTAAACATGACAACGTTTTAATAAATCTCACATTCCAACTCCATCGCACCCCATCTAATTGACTATCCATGATTGAATTAGTAGAAACATCCTTGTCCACTGAAGAGGCATATAAATCAAGGTGCAACTCTTCTAGAGAGAGATTCCAGTGCCAATTATCATGAGAAAACCTTACTCAAGTGAATAAAGTTATCCCAATTTTACCTTAATCCTCCTCCATAAGTTACACCCATGCATCTCTCTAATTGATTTTGAAATCTAACCTCCCCATTGATGTCTGAAGTTTACAATTTTGCACATTAATCCTAATGTTTGAAATCAATTATAATGTCAATATTTTGTCCATTTTATTAGTTAAGCCTGGCCTTTAAATTCTACGTCTCCAATCACACTAGATTTTTTTTTCTTTTTTTTTTTAAATCATGGTGTATGAAGATTATGATTATATTTAAGATTAAATGAAATGAGATTATAAAATTTTTCAACTTTATTTCTAATATAATTTTTAATTACGGAAGAACATCTCATTTTTAGTTATGATAGGAAATATAATTTCTCTAGTTAGAATTTGATTAATTTTAAGTTTAAATTTTTTATTATTATATTTAATATGTTGGGCACATACACAAACACTCAAAGAGATATAATATTTTATTTTTTGGGGTACATTGATTTTACTGTCATCTATTTTTAGTGTCTTCTTAGTTGGTCGGTAAGTTCACACAAGTAACATGAAGAACATACATCTTTCTAAGACTATATATTCACTGTAATGACTCTCAACATAGCACTTATCATCAATAATCATCAACACGATCCTTTACAATAGTGAAGTCCTCTCTGTTGAGGAAAATACAGACCCACAACCCTTGGTGAACAAAGTAAAATCATGGTATCAAGGCGTATCAAAACCAATCTATACAATATTTGGTCAAATCGATGCTAAAATCTAAAAATAATATAGATAGAATTCAAAAGAAAAATGTTGTAAGTAATTGGTTTTAAGAAATTACAGTGTGCCTTAAGATATGTATATGTGAGATAAGAAACTTACACCTTGCGGTCCAATTAGATCAGCTATCCCTCCATTTAGTAATCCACCTATCACTCCTCCAAGATTGATTATGGAACCAAAAACTGAATACTGTAAAAGCAAGAAAAAAAATGAGATAAATAATAGAATCGATTGGTGACAAAATCGGTTCTCTTCTACTGATAAATGTAACCTTTTATTCCACTGAAGTTCAGGAGAAATAAACAGTAATATGTAAAATTCATCAAATTTGAATCAGTACAGAACAAATATTTGTGTGCATCTTTGGCAATACTATACATTTTAGTTTAAAAAATTTATCATTACTCATATGATCTGTGAACTTCTGAAAAAATATGGACAATTGTTTACATATGTGCATTTGGAAAGATTAATATATGCACATGATTCTATGCGTGCATGTATGTATATACTAATATTATATTTGAGATATGTGTATGTGTTTGACATGTATATTTACAGTCGTACAAAATCAATGGTTTTCATATAAAGTGTAAAGAAAAATTCTCTCATTTCTTTAGGTCGTAAAAATTGGAACCTCTTAAGGATTTATAATATTTAAAAGCCTCATGAACATATCCAATGTAACAGTGAATATAATAGACTTGCAATCCCTTTATATGGAAAGCTAAGTAGAAGTTTTCTGGAGTGGTTGAGCATTTATTTCAATTTATATCCATGAGATGGCTAACAATACAATCAAATATAATCAAAGCTGGATTTTTTTACAAGTTCACTTTGGAAGGGATATGGAAAGAGCAAGAGTATCCCAGTTTTAGAAGATCGGCTTTAAAACCGAGGTTGGTCTAAATTTAGACCAACCTCGTTTTTTTTTTTTTTTTTTTTTTAATCTCCCTGTGTCTTTGCTTTTTACATTTGATCAGGTGGTTCTAAAGCATTTGGGATTTTTTTGTATAAAATTTCCCCATTTTTTCATCTTGTGAAAGCTTGAATGGACTGTTCTTCACTTAGGGTTCAAATTTTGAGGCGCTTGTCTGGGTTCTGTATTATTTTGTATTGTGGGGATATAATATTCATCTCCTCGAACAAATCCAAGACAAGAAAAGGAAAAAAGAATATGATACTTCCTGCTGAACTTAGTCAAGGTAGCTAGGATAGGAAAAAGTTTGTTTTCTTTATAATAACAGAATCCTTGAACTGCAAAATTCTAAGCAGATTTTGGAAGCTTAGATATCACAAATGGGTTTCCGGGTAGGCAGAAAGCTAGAAGCACATTTTCTTTACAGTTCAAAAAAGATGCATTGACCATACTTCAAAAAATATATATATTGACCATTCAACAAAAAAAAAAAAATTTAACAAAATTCTTGACCAATAAAAGAGCCAAGATATCAAGAGTTCCATTAAAAGAGAGAGGCAAATAAACCCAGCAATCAAAATCAACATAACAATCATCCACACCACAGCATGAAAGAGGCAATAACAAAATTTATAATGGAAAAAAAAAACATCAATCAAAAGGAACAAAACTATTAATCTAATCCTTACATTGAATTATTATGCGAAGATACTTGAACTGAATCATCCAACTTTTGTCAGTATTTATATACTGTGAGGAGATGAAGAGAGGGAGGAGGGAAGACAAAGAGAATGCCGATAGAAAGCCGAACTCTGAAGATTTGAAATTGTCTTTAGAAGGGAGAGAGGCTGGCAAGCTAAAGGGTTTTCTATTGAGAAATTGAAACTGTTGCAAAATTGAAACATTGAAGGGTTAAAACACAGTAAATTAAAAGGTGGGGAGTAAGAAAGTTGAAACCGTAAAACACAAAAGGGTTTTCGTTGAAAAATTGAAACCGTGAAACACATGCTTGGGTTTGAGCTTTATGGTGGAGATATGGCTGGGAATTATTGTCTTTTTATTAGTATTTTAAAATTGAGGAAAACAATGTAGAAATTGTAGAAAAAATTTAGGAAAAATGATGGTAATGACATGGTTATTGATGTGGCTCAATGTGAGCATAGCAACATTAAATGCTACGCTTCGGCTTTTAGATTTACTAGTCATTAACCCGTGCGATGCACAGGAATGGTTACAGAATGAGTTTCAGAAAGAAAAAAAAAACAAACAAACAAACAAAAACAAAACAAAACAAAAAACCATTTTTTTTTTAGTTGGAGTAGTAAGCAAAAATGCATGAAATTAAAAAAAAAAATGATATTGAAAGAAATAACACAAAGTTTTATTAATTAGATAGAAGATAGCAATATTGTTTGATTTATTAGTTTTTTGTGGGAAGGAATAAGAGTCTTACATAACGCAAGATTAAATACTTTTCTTCATATTGTGTGTTTTTTCTTATAATGTTTTGTCTTGTTGTTGCTTTTTTATTTTTTAAATATAATTTTTATAATTGTTTTGATTGTATGGTAAAAATAAAGAAATAAACATGTACTGTTTATTAAAATCACAATCTAATACAATTTTTTAAGTCCAAAACTTTCTAATAATTCCCATGGCACCAAGATTTCGTGGTCAATTCTCCCATTGGTGTTAGCATGCTTCTCTTCTTCGTGCTCACTGAACTTTCTGGCCTGTTTGGAAGTTTAGAGAGGGAGGAGAGTAAATGGGAGTAGATGGGAGGAGAGTAGTGGGAAGGAGAGTAGAGGGGAATGGTTCCCCTCCACCTTGTTTGGATGTTTTCAAAATTAGTAAGGGGGAAGGGAGTAATTAGCCCTTCCCCTTGTTTGGATGTTTTAAAAATTATGATGGAGATGAGAGGAAATGATTAAAATAGACAAATTTACCCCTATTTGAAAATGGACTTGCAACATACATTGGTCTATTATTAATTTAGAAAGGGTAAATTGGAAAATTTATCTAGTCAATAATTTATTTACTCTACTCTCCCTCCAAATCTCTCCAATTTTGGGGAATTAAAAATGAGGGGTTAGAGGTGGTTGAAACCCCTCCAAACCCCTCCAAACTCCTCTCCCTTATTCTTTAAAAAACTTCCAAACAAGGTAATTGAATTACTCTCCCTCCCTCTACTCTACTCCCCCTCCATTTTTAAACTTCCAAACAGCCCATTCATTAACTTTCATGAAAGTTAATACAATTATCTTTCATATTTGAGTACTCAGTCAACTTCTATAAGGAGCATCCCATGGGTTTAATAAAGTCATCAAAGACATGTTATTTTACATAAGCAAATTAAAATTCATAAAAACAATCTATGAAGCCAATTTGATCTCCAAGTGTTGGAAAATCTGGTTTTGTATCTCATACAAAACACACACAACAGAAGCAACAAACATAGATCTATTTCATTCATGATTAACATGCACTATGTAAATTTCAGAATTTAAGAACAAGATAGCATACTTTGATGCGGTGAAATTCAAAACAAAATATTAGAAGTACTTGAGAACACTTTTAATCTTCACTCCAAATCCATCTTATGCCCAAGAAGTGTGGTCTCTCAATTAGTTTCCAAGGGAGAATAATCGAGTGGCTTCACTCACACATACACACCATTTCACAATGATGTCTCTCTTAAAATAAATTCTATATGTTTCTCCTTTTATAACTAACTGATTATCTAATTGGGCCTTTCCAATTAGGCTTTAGTGTGTGGCTTGGAGTGGAACCAAAAGGGACCAATAAGACACTAGCTCCAATGGGCCTTAGGCTTTTCTATCAACTCTTGACAAGTCCAAAGTTACCATTAATTATATTTAATATCAGTATATAAATATAATTGCACTCTACGCCTTATTAATAAATTTTATCCCAAGACTTTATTGTACATGCAACCCCTTCATAAAATATTCGTAATAATACAAAGTCATGAATGTAGACTACCACTTTGAAGATTATATCTTAATCCTTGAGTACCCAGTTTAATCCTTTAAGTTATTCATCATATATTTATGAAATCCAATTCCATAAATATATATTTTAGTAACTCCTTACTAAAATGGTTGGGCCCAACTCTCTGAATAACCAAAGCCATTAAACTTATCTCAAGGGAATATTTTGTATCTCCGTTTAGAGATTATGAATTCCATCTTGAAAATATATGTTCCATCAACACTAAATGTGGCTGCCCAACATACTGAGGTTTTGATCGTGTCTTATAGATCTCACTCCTGATATATTAAAGCAACCTACACCTCATGATCAAGTACATTATTCTCTCAGGATTACGAGTTCATGTAAATAGAAGGCGTGAAATTTATTATTCATTTGACAGTCGTTAGGAGAATAATAAATCTCACAACGGTCCAGTTCAATATGTCTTAACTCTTAAAACATATTAACATACCAACTAGAAGTCTCCACTTCCATGATCAAGATAAATCATCTTAGTTGATATGTTATAGTCTTTGCAGATGAAATGCCCAATTTCATCACTGACTACGAACTATATTTTGAGTTTACAAGGAACTTGTGATTTATATCTTCTGTGACTAAATCACATAAATCACACACAATGCATCTCATGGACTAAGATAATGTCTCATTAGTTCATTTATAAATAATCTCATATAATTAAACAATTTAATTATTTATGACATGCCAATAAATTGGATTTTAGGACATAAACCCCAACACCAAGACCCTAAAATTGATGTTCCTTATGCATGAACTAAACACGCAGTATGCATAATGACCTTTATATAATACTTACACTGTGAATCTGTGGTGCTGCACATCCTTCAATAATTGATCGGGTTTCTAAATTTTGACGATTATTATTTTTTTTTAGAATGGGTTTTTTTTTTTTTTTAATTGATAAGAATGGATTGGTGATGAAAGATGTTTTTATTTTTATTTTTTATGTGGTAGTGTGGTTTTGAAGGCTGGTGTTTATAAAATAAAAATAAAAAAACTGTCACGTGCTTATCTAAATGATGTCACTTTATGTAGACAGGATTTTCACTTAAATAGGTTGTAAAACCTTATATATATTTATATAAGATATGTTGTAATATATATACCAAAAGGTATCTATTGAAAAGTTATAACCCTTTAAATTTGATATACCAAAAGGTATCTATTGAAAGATCATAATATTTGAATTTACCAAAAGGTGATTCTCAAAAAAATATATATATATATAAATATATATATATATATATATACACTATGCTATTTTGACAACTCGTCAACTTATATTTTTACCCTCTTCAGCATGTATGCTATTTTGTGTGTTTGCATGTGTTTAGGATGACTCCAAACAACTGTGATAACTGAGCTACCTCCTAGAAGAATGCCAGTCGAAACTTTCATCATTGAAGGATGACTACAAATTAAAGTTGACCCATTCGGCTACTTAATGTGAACGTAGTAGGAAAGCCGAAAGCCCATTAGACTAGCTATTTTACTCATCCTTTGCGCCAGCTAAATTAGAAGATAGGCAGAAAGGCAAAAGCACATTTTCTTTACAGTTCAACGAAAGACGTATTGACCATTCTTCAAAAAAAAAAAAAAAAAAAAAAAAAACATATTGACCATTCAGCAAAAAAAAAAAAAATTAACAAAAATCTTGACAAATAAAAAGGCCAAGATATCAAGAGTTTGATTAAATGACAGAGGCAAGAAAACCCAACAATCAAAATCAACATGACAATCATCCACACCACAACACAAAAGTGGTGCTGACAAAATTTAAAAAGGAAAAAGAAAGACATGATCAATCGAAAGGAACAATACTATTATTCTAATCCTTACATTGAATTATTATGCGAGGATACCTGAACTAAATCATCCAACTTCTGTCAGTAAGTATATACTGTGAGGGGAGGAAGAGAGGAAGGAGGTAAGACAAAGAGGCTGGCGTTAGCAAGCTAAAGGGTTGCCGTTGAGAAATTGAAACCATTGCAAAATTGAAATGCCGAAGGGTTGAAATCATGAAACTCAGTAAACCAAAAGGTAAGGAGTAAGAAAGTTGAAACCGTGAAACACAAAAAGGTTTCCGTTAAAAAATTGAAGCCTTGAAACACAGGCTTGGGTTTGAGCTTTATGGTGGAATTAAAACCATAAAAATTAGGTTTTACAATGGAGATAGGGTTGGGAATTATTGTCTTTTTCTTAGTATTTAAAGTTGAGGAAAATGATTTTTAATTGTAGGAAAAATTCAGGAAAAATGATAGTAATGACATGGCTACTAATGTGGTCAGCGTGAGCATAAAAACATTAAAAAATGCTACGCTTCAACTTTTAGATTTATATAGTTAGATATTGATTTGATAGGACTTTTTTTTTTTTATGAAATAAGATTTTCATTTTTATTGAAATTGAAAAAGAAAAGAATAGAAAAATAAGGATATTTACTTAAGAACTTACAGGGCCTACAACACAGATACTATTTCAATTTTTTTTTAAGGGAAAAAAATATAATTTTTGTTAGTGAAATTTAATTGTCTGTCACAAGACTATTGTGAAAATACACCCACTAAATGCAAAATTAAAGAAGAGAGAAGAAAATAATAGACATAAGAATTTACGAGGTTCGACGCTTGTCTACATCCATAGGCGGCAACAAAGAAAGTTTTACAATAAAATAAGGAGATTACAATAGTAGCACACAAGCACTCTCACAAGACCCAAGCCCTAAATACACCATTGACTCTTTCACACAAATAATAAAGCACCCTATTGTATTTGCACTAGTCTTTTATATATATATATATATAACAGTACTAAACGAACAAGGACTTGAATTCCTATATTACCGTGCATGAAACCAAAACCAAGTAGAACTTAGTTTTCTACTATCACTAGGATAAAGCCAAACCGACTTTAGCCATCCAAATAAAAGCCACATGCACAACAACCCACAAGGCACACAACAAGTGCTTCAAATTGAAAATTTTCTCGACACTCTAAATTCGGTAAAGCCGAGAAAAAAAGAGAAAAAAGGAAGATACGGAATGACGGAGTATCTGCCATGCGATGTGTTGGTGGAGATCCTGCATAGACTACCCGTGAAATCCCTAATCCGATTCAGGTGCGTATCCAAATCATGGAACTCTCTAATCACAAGTCCTGCCTTCATCAATTCCAATCTCACTCGATCACACTCCAATTCCAACAAATTAATTGTTAAGTATTCGGATGTCAACGTGGTTTACGAATTAATTCACGAAGAAGACAATGACAATAATGACTTGTCATCTGAACAAATTCAAGAACTTGAGTTGCTGAATAGTTTTGGTCGCAATTTTAAATTAGTCGGTTACGTTAATGGATTGTTTTGCCTTGAACCAGGCCGCTATATTGTTTGGAATCCCTGTATTAGAAAATTTATTGTCCTTCCCAACCCTTCCGTTACGGCCTCCTTTGCATGTTATCTAGCGTTTGGGTTTGATTCGAGTACCAATGATTATAAGCTGGTGAGAATTGCATTTCAATATAAAAATCTTAGCGACAAAAAACCTCTGGTTGAGGTTTACTCTGTTAACGAGGGATCTTGGAGAATAACGAGTGGTGGGGACTCGTATCCGCCTGGGGTTTATATCAGTGATTGTTCCACTTCCCTGTCAACAGCAGTTTCTTTAAATGGAGCTGTTTGTTTTGCTGCAGATGGGTGTGATGCCCTCGGTTCAATAGTTTTGTCATTTGATTTGGGTGATGAGGTTTTCCGCGTGATATCCTTGCCAAATGGTAATTTCAAATTTGAGGATGGTATTGATATCTTGGTATTCAAGGGATTGCTTTCTCTAATATGCCATGAGTATATGGGTGAGCGTTGTTCTGTTTTTGTGATGAAAGAGTATGGCGTTGTTGATTCTTGGACTAAACTGTTCACTATTGACCTCAATTGGCAATTTTGTAGAGTGTTAGGTTTCCGGAAGAATGGTCATTTATTAGTGCAGAACGAACTATTACTTGGTTGGGAGCTCTGTTCATATGACCCTGAGAGCCAACAAGTGAAGAATTTGGGGTTTTGTAGAAGCTCATGTTATTCTTTTGCTGATAATTATGTGGAGAATCTTTTCTTACTTGACAAATCAAATGATGCAGTTTCCAAGTGGAATGTGAGCAAGAAGAGAAAGTGCAGATAAAAAGGCTCGAGTATTCAACTCAAAATTTCAGCATTTACATTCCTAAATTCTATTTTATTCTTGGTATGTGCTAGATATTTTTGTGTTGCTATACTTAAATATTAAGTTTCAAACCTCAATACATGGCTTTTCGATTTTAATTTGTTCTTGAATGGATATAAAGAGTGATCATAATTTTTTAACTTTTTTTTATAGGTAACTTAGCAAAATTGTATCATTTTAGAGAGAGAGAGAGAGAGAGAGAGAGAGAAAAAAAAAAAAAAAAGACCCTATGTACACAGGTAGTATACAAGAGAGAGTCTAAAGCTTCGCTTGGGAGTTCATAAGGGAATAAAATGGAATGGAGTGAGATGGTCATAAGGGAATGGAATGGAATGGAATGTATTTAAGTAAGGGAAAGGAATGGAAAAGAATGGAATGGAATGGAATTAAGTAACCTTGATTGGATGTTTTAAAATAAAGGAATGGAAAGGAATGAAAATGAATGGAATGTAAGTAATCCTGTTTGGGAGCAACATGGAGAGAATGGAATGGAATCATTTTATGACAATATTACTATAAAACCCCTATTTTAAAATAAATGATTAAATATATAGGGGTATTTTGGGACTTTTAGTAAAAAAATCATTAAATCTAATTTCATTCCCTCCCATTCCTCCCAATTTCGAGAGAATGAAAATTTGAGGTTTTAAGGGAATAGAGAGGAATGAGTGTTCCCTCTTACCCATTTCATTCCCTCTCACTTAAACTCCCAAATAAGAGAATAGACTTTCCATTTCCTCCATTAAAACTCCCAAACAAGAGAAGGAAAGAATATTCTAAAATTTTTCTTTTTATTCATTTCCATTCCATTCCATTCCCTCCTTCCAAACGAAGCGAGTCTAACAAAAATAACATTTAAGTCCACAAAATCATCGAAAAAGGAAAAAGACAGCCTACTCAAGGCAGCCATCCAATCATACAACAATCACAGCAAAAACAATTTCAACTAGAATGATGTACTCTCTGTCCCCTCAAAAGTACCCCTATTTATTGCCAAATAGTCCACATTAAAGATTCAGGGATAGCCCCCCGAATAACAGAGGACTGATCGTAGCCAAAATCCCCATTGTGGTGGAAGAAGATGCTCTAAAGAGTGGTCAAAATTGTTAAATACGATTTTGTGGTTTTGGTTGATGATGGGATGAGTCATTTGCAAGAACGACTGAATTTATTATTATTTTTTTTCTGTATTCTGAAATTGTCACAGCCAATTCATATTTTGTATGAAAAATTGTTTCACTTTCCATTTCATTAGGCACGCTAAAATATTTCTGCTATGATCATGGTTTTGCAGAGAAGACTTTGGAATAGAATTATAAATATAGAATAGGATTGTAATTGGGACCCCTTTATGGTATATTAGATAGAAAGAAGGAAGATGATGTAAGTGTAAGCAATCACAACATAGGTTTCTTTAGGCAATTGGACATAATTAAAGAAAGTAACCACACCCTCAAAAAGAACCAAAGCTATTGGAGATTGGACTCTTTCATTCAACTTCTAGAGGAATTGGAATTCTGTGCCAAAAAGGAAAGCAATTTAATCAATTTTTTTAATAAAAAGATTCTGGAAACTACTATAACACACAAACTAGTCAAACACAAGTATACACTTTTTTTTTTACCTGTCAAAAAAATAAAAAAAATAAAAACCTATTGATACGATGGAGATGTAGTATATACCTTATAGATTGTATTTTTATGTTTCCTTAACCATGTTAGAGAACTGGATATGATGGAGATGTAGTATATGTCTTATAGATTATATTTTTATGTTTTCTTGAACCATGTTAGAGAACTGTTGTTATGTTTCCTGTTTTTTGATGGGTAATAAGAGTAATTGATGAAAAAAAAAAAAGGAAAATACAAAGTGTTCATGATGATGAACACAGAAAAGCAAAAACAAAAAAGAAATCAAGAGGCTATTCTAAGAGAGAGAGAGAGAGAGAGAGAGAGAGAGAGAGAGAAAACTCTATAAGAGAGGAACAATCCGTAAAACCCCAGCACCAAGACCAATAAAAAAAACTATGCTGGCACAAATCTTTTGACTCAACCAACTTCTACTCAGTATCCTCAAAGGAGTGACAATTTCGTTTCGTCCATAAAGTCCACAACAAACAGCCTGGAATCAAATCCAAATATTTGAACTATAGTTTCCAAGCCAGTGACTCCAACAATTTAACAACCCTGCCACAAAGCCTGGCATGGCCCTTTCATGGTTTTCTTGGATAGGTTTAATGATTTTCTCTCTTCCCCTTAATGGTACCCATTCTACCCCATTAGATAGTTAGAACTTATGTGATGCAATCTCTCTCATTATGTGTGTTCCATAAGAGAAAGAATAAGTGCTACAGGAATGTGAATTTTTATTGCTTAGTTATTTACCAAAACTATCATCTACACAAATACTTTCTACGTGTCGACTATGTTTATGGAGTATGGTGGTCGTCATCGAAATGGTCATATATGGTTAATTGTCCCCCATTGTTTAATGCAGTGTCTTTGGAGGGAAAGAAATAGTTGGTGTTTTGAAGATAATGAGAGATCTATACCATACCTCAAGTTATTTTTCTTTAGAACTTTATTGGATTAGTTGGTTGCTTTGCAAAACCAATCATTCACCTCTTTCCTTGATTTTCTTGATTCTTGTAATTTTTGTACTTGATTGTTGACCCCTTGTACACTCCTTGTGTACTAGGGTGTCCCTTTTTTATATCAATAAAACTTATTAAAAAAAAAAATTTGGAGTATGGTTGATGATGCGAGAAAATTTGTGTTGGCTCTTTATAGGATTATTGATTTGATTTGGGTGTTTTGTTATATCTTTAGTTGTTGAAGAATTGATTGGTTGATTTTTTCTTGGTACCGTAAAATTGGCACTTCTTGGACAACACTTGGTTTGTAGTTTGTTATGGCTTATTATAGTACACAGCTTGTCGACTATGTTCGTGGAGGATGGTTGATAATGCGAGAAATTTTGTGTTGGCCCTTTATAGGATTATTAATTTGATTTGGGTGTTTTGCTATATCTTTATTTGTTGAAGAATTGATTGGGACTCATTGGTTGTTGGATTCTTGGTACCATAAAATTGAAACTTCTTGGATAGCGCTTGATTTATGGTTTGTTATAATTTATTACATTATCGGTAATGTGACTATAGTTTTGAAGTGATTATGAGATATGGTTTGTAATGTGACACAATTTTTGTCTTCAATTGTTGTGTTGGTAATGCGATTGTTGGTGATGTGATTTTGGAGTATGGTTGGTTTTTTTTCTAATGGTTGTATAGATTGAAGATTAATATCTTTCATGATTGTCATTTGTCATTTGTGTTGTGGGTAATAACACTACATAGAAGTATTGAAGGATGCAGTCATGTAATATGGCAGTAGTAGTTCTTTCGGTCGAGATTTTTTTTCCTCGCCTGTCTCTTTGTCAAGTTTTCTTTGTTTGGAAAGGATAATTTCAAATTTTAGACTTAAAAGTTAAATGTAAAGGACCCTCTAAGTTTTGGGCAATTTGAATTTTTCTATAGGTAAAGAAATTTTATTAAAAGACAAGATTACTTCATATTCACAATGATGAACACAACGAAACCTAAAAGAATTACAAAAGAATTATGCACAAGAATGAAGTGATTATGTGAAATCTAACTAGAAATGCTACTAGTAAGACTCCATGCATAAGAGTAATTAGACAAAGTATGAATTAGCACTGATTCCGATTGAGCTTGTGATTTTTATGTATAGTATAAAGTATGACTATTTTGCTCTTTTCACAATATATAGTTACATTGTGCATACTTAGACAAAATTTTAAAGTATATGATTAAATAATTAAATTTATCATATCTCAATAGTTTAAGTTTTTGGAATAATTAGTAATTTAGCATAATATTAAAGCAGAAGATCTTGAGTTCCTATAAGGCTATATCCTAATAGTTTAAACTTTTAAGACAATCGGTAATTTAACACTAAATATGAAAACCTTGAATGAACTAAGAAATTCTTGTCCATTGAACATGCGTATAAATCAAGGTGTAACTTTTTCTATAGAATGATTCCTACCACAAATATGTGCCAAATCCTTACATGGGTGACATTCCCCACCTTAAAACACAAACTAAAGAATATTATCCCAACTGATTCTAATACTCCTTCATAGGCTGCACCCATGTATCCCTCTAACTGATTTTAAAGTCCAACCAAACCATTGATCCCTTAGGGCCTGTTTGGTAAGATGATTTAAATATAGTAATTTTGTTTTGCAAACCATAAAATGGTGGTCTCACACTTGAATCTATTATTTGGCTAATATTCTCTAAATTAAGGATTTTGCAAACGGTAGAGAGGATGTTTAATGGTGCACCCACAAAGATTTGTCCAAACTCTTCTATCTCTTAAGTTAAGGAACTTATCTTTATCACACACACTCACACACACACACACACAAAAATCACACTTCAAATTTGAAACTTATCATTATAAAAAATAAAATAAAAAGTGCTACATTCACAATAATTTCACAACAAATCATAAGTGGTAAGTTGTTATTAATTATAACTAGTGTGTAACTCTATGCATATGCACGGATACATTTAAAAACAATCATAACTAGTGTTTAATGGTTTCAACTTCTTACAATTCTCTATCTCATTTTTTAACATTATTCCACATTACCTTACCTCTTTCTTAAAAAAAAAAAAAAAAACACCATTATTTATATGTCACTTTTAAACATTATAATATTAAACCAAAAAAATAAATAAATAAATAAATAAGAGCATTATTCAACACCCAAAGCGCGTGTAATGAGTCTAATGTCATCAATAAAATGTTTAAATTTCAAGTAGTAAATAACATTCAAAATTTGACATGCAATTTAAAAATATAATGAATATGAAATTTAATGGTTAGATTTTCAAATTTTACATTTAATATAAAAAATAAAAATAAAAAAACTATAGGATGACTATGAAAACATATAGCAAAAGCATTTTTTGATATTGTTTTCTCCTGATTTTTTATGTTTTTTTGTTTTCTCTTGGTTTTTTATGTTTTGGGAGAAGAGAAATATAAAAATAGAGCAAAAAGACATTTACCTTTAAATAGAGGTGGGATAATGGAGGCAATTTCATGTGAGTAAAGTGTGGCAGAGTGAAAACGGTTGGGTTTATTTGTAATTCGTCCCTAAACATTTTTCACAAAGTTTTTCATTTTTATTAAAATTTAAAAAAGGAAATATTTTTTAAAATTTTTTTGGCAATTCTTATTAACGAACTTGTATGTCTACAAAGCAATGCAATTTCATCTCCATCTATTACGCCATTCTTTCAAATTGAAAATTTCCCAAAAAGCTTGAAACTTAGGTGAAGCAGCAGCAAAGGGAGAAAGAAAGAAGGATACCTATGTCAGACTATCTCCCAGAGGAAGTGGTGCTGGAGATATTGCACAGACTACCAGTCAAATCCCTAATTCGATTCAGGTGCGTTTCAAAATCATGGAACTCTCTAATCACAAACCCTAATTTCATCAATTCCCACCTCACTCAATCACTCTCACTTTCCCCCAATTCCAACAAATTAATTGTTAGGCACTGCACTTCTAGACCCAATATAGAGCACTACAAATTGTTTCACGATAACAATGACTCCTCATTTGAGCAAATTCAACAGCTTGAGTTCCCACTAACCACTCGTCGTATCCACCATTTTATGTTAGTCGGTTACGTGAATGGGTTGTTCAGTTTTCATGAGCAAGACCGCTTTATTCTTTGGAATCCCTCTGTTAGAAAATTCATTACGCTTCCCAAGCCTCGCATTAGCGCCAAGGCTCACGGCCATGTTTCCACTCATCTAGCATTGGGGTTTGATCCGAAAACCAATGACTATAAAGTGGTGAGCCTTGCCTTTCCGTGTAACAGTCATCGCCTGCCCGAGATACCTATGGTTGAGGTTTACTCTCTAAGTGAGGGCTCTTGGAGAATAACTAATGCTGGCGATTCATTTCCGCCTTGGACTAGTTTTAACAATTACTTGGTTCCAGAAGCTTCTTTAAATGGGGCTGTACATTTTGCAGCTCATAATGGCAAAACCTTTAGTCCTTTAGTTTTGTCGTTTGATTTGGGTGACGAGGTTTTTCGTGTGATTTCGGTGCCAAATGTTGCTTTCAGTGCGAGGGATGATGTTCATACCTCGGTAATTGGGGGATTGCTTTCGCTGTTATGCCATGATGCTCATAAGGATACAGTTAATAAGCGTTGTTCCATTTGGGTGATGAAAGAGTATGGCGTCGTTGATTCTTGGACTAAACTGTTCACTGTTGATCTCAACGGAGAAATTGTGAGGGTATTAGGTCTGCAGAAGAATGGACATATATTAGTACATACAAACGTACCAGGTGATTGGGAGCTCTCTTCATATGACCCTGAGAGCCAACAAGTTAAGAAGTTGGGGATTTGTGGGAGGCAATACTATTTTTGTGTTGATAATTACATGGAGAACCTTGTCTTACTTGACAAACCAAATGATGTAGTTTCCAGAAGGGGCAGGAAGAGGAAATGCAGGTATTAATCTTCATTTTACTCAAAATTTCAGCAGTTCTATCTCATTTTTATTATTGTGTGGTTGTAAGTATATATTAAGTTTCAAATCTCAATAATACTGCTCTTGGGTGCAAATTTGTTCCTGAATGGCTACAAAGACTAGTCAAATTTATTAAATATTATTTTTGTGATAATTTTGATTATGAGATTAGCATTTGCAAATTAGAAACAGTAAATATAAATGAAAGACTGATGTTACTATCTTTCTGTATGTACTAAACTCATCACATCTAATCCATATTCAATCTGAAAATGTGTTTTACTTTTCCTGTTCCATTAGACTTTCTGAGATTTTTCCATTATGGTTTGTCATTGCCTTCTGAACTTTGTTTTGTACTTGTCATATTGTATTGCATCAATGTAAATTCAACAAGGTATGGGTTCAGGCCAAACATGTAAAAGTTGTTGTAACCATGTAACTACAGGTAGACTGGTAGAGTCATGACGTTTTTCATGGGTTTTGATTGATTTAATGAATTATGTTGTCTTGATTGTGGGAGTTGCATCAGGGTGGGTGATATAACAAAGCTAAGTTTTGCTTTTTTTAAATGAAAAAGTACTTAGTGTTCAGCATGACTAAATATCTCTTTGATAGGTAAAAGAAATGGAATTAATGCAAGGTAATGCATAGAACTTAATAACTCTATTGAGGATAGAACATAGATTTGTATGAAGAATCAAAATGGTTGGACAGGTTAAGGAAGATGAAAGTCAGAAAATTTATGGGGTTTGGTGGAATACTGGAATTTTTATTAAAGTCTTGGGTGGTATGGGCATAGGATAGTCGATTAATTTTTAATTGGGATTTTAAATGCTAAAAAAGGCCTGACGAGTAGAGGAAAAATACTTTTTTCGTAAGTAAATATTTCTTTAATGAAACATAAAGGGTTTAGCCATGTACAGTGTGGAGGAAAACACTTTAATTCCCACATATAAGAACAAAAGAGATATCCAAAGCCATATGAATTATTGTAATATTAAGTCACACAATAAAACTTTGGGAGAGTGATTGAATATCCGTTAAGACGTTAAAAAATAGTATTGGCATTAATTAGTTTTTTTTGGATAAGTTTTGGCCCCAAGGGTTGGCAATTGTATTCGAAAAATCAATATAGTTTTGTGTCAGGACAATGCCATTGGACAAAATTTGTAGAGGGCTTTGATACCAATTTAATTCGGGATTTCTTAGAAATCCAGCACTGCCACTTCATTTGTTTCAATGGAAAGTCTTTTGGAAAATGACTCCTTTTGTGGAAAACTGACTCGTTTAACTATGTTTGGTTGCAACCATGAAAATGAGCCAGGAAATTGGCTTGCATGGAAAATCGTATATATTTCTTGTAATTTCAAATAATTCTATGAACAAAAAGTTTCATTTATGAAAATAATTCTAGAGAGAGAGAATGGGGGTGATGACTGATGAGAGGTAAGTTCCCATTGGAAGAGGTTTTTTTTTTTATAATTATTTTTTCTGTTGGTGTGAAGTTTATTTTTGTGGTCTATTGAGCGTGTAACATTGTCGAAAACATTTTCCCTACTATTGGACTTATTTTTTGTTGACTTGTGTTTTGCCATACCAAAATATCAAAAAATTCAGAAAACATTTCCCTTTGATATGGATGGAGTGTAAATTATAGCTCTTGGTAAGTTCTTGTTTGGAACAACCAGTGGAGGAGGAAGTCCATTGTGGAATATTAGTTTTAGTTTTCAATTTAATGATTGAGAACTGGTGTGAATTGAGTCTTTCTTTAACATCCATTTTTCCTTAAAACCCATTCAACCACTTCAGTAAATAGGTTTTGAAGAATTTATTAAGAAAGAGTTTATTCAAAGGACATCAAATAGGGAGAAGGATTTTGTTGGAGGAGGCTTTAATGATCATGTTGTGATAGATGGTTGGCGAATTGAAAGAGTACATGGAGGGCAGGGATATAAAATAAGACATGAGATGCTTTAAGCAGTCTTCATTCTCTACTATGCTGGATTTCTTGGACAAATGTATTTTTCAATGACTCTGTAATGAACCTTGTACACTACCCGTGAACAGTGGTTGCATTTTTTTTTTGTTTTGTTTTGCTTTTTTTTGGATGAGTAATAGTAGTTTTATTGATAAAAATACTCACTATGATGAACACAAAAGTATCTTAAAAAATTACAAAAACTGCATTGCTTTTCTTCTCCATTGAATATATATATATAAATATATATATATATTTATATATATCTTGATTTCATATGGATGAAAACTTGGTTGAAGAGGAGGGAGTCACACTTACCTTTAACATGGATTCAAACATTAGTTAGGTAAATTTAATTGTTATTCCAAAGGTTGATAGGGGATGTTGTAAAGATTTTAAAGTAATATCAAAAGAAGGCGTAACCACACAATATGGGTTGGTGACGCTTGATGTTTGTATTGACGGAAAAGAATGGATAAAGGTGGGGGAAACACAAGAATTAGGTGCTTGAAGTTGAAGGAGATAAGTTAGTTCTGCATAAAAACAGAATGGTTTAAGAAGGCAATGAGGACTTGGGTGAACATGTTTATAAAATTTGGGATACAAATATAATAAAATGTTTATAAAATTTGGAACGAAATGGTTTGCTGTACTAAAAGAGTGGCCAAAGAGGTACTTGTAGAATCTATAGGATGCATGCCATCATCCAAGAAGTTTTGGTGTTAGAAAGAAGAGGTTTAGACAACTATTTGGTAAAGAGAGATAATTATTTAAGTTTACTACACGCATAAATTAGGAAGGCTTATGCAAAATACAATGCGGTGAAGAAGGGAGCAAAAAAGGAGATTCTAGAGGCTAAATTTAAGGCTTTTTAGCATGTTAGGAACAAGGATAGATGGGAAGTATTTTATAAGTACGTAAGGGAAGGGAAAAGAAAGGGAGTGACTTGAATCATGTCAAGTGTATCAAAGATGGGAAATCAAATGGTTTTAGTAAAGGAAGAAGAGAATAAAGAAAAGTGAAGAAGCTATTTTGACAATATTTTTTATTTAATTCATGCAAGAAATTGGGGAGAACTTATTATATCTATTGAAATCATAGGTTCGAATGAAGAATTGGGATAGTTGAAGGACACATAAGGAAGATGAAAATCAGAAAAGTTATGTGGTTTGATAGAGTTCCTATTGAAGCTCAGAAGTTCATGGGTTGTATGGGTATAAGATTGTTTAATAATCTGTTAAAAGAGATCGTAAGTGCTGAAATCGGAATTATAAGATGGTCAACTAATTCAAAAGCTACCATTGCACATACAATACTGATAAAAAAAATGGCTATATTGAAAAAAAAAAAAAAAAAAAAAAAAATTCCAACATCCATTATGGTTGAGTTTGCATCGAATGGGGTGGTAGAAGCTGGAACTTATGCTTCCGTCGTGCTTTTCAAGATTGGGAGATAGGGATCTTTTATGATTTTTTTGCACATATCTCATCCAAGTTACCTAGAGGAGGTGATGATACCATGATATGGCAATTAAATCGTAGTGGTGTTTTTGATGTGCGCTCTTTCTATTTTTCATTGCTAGCAGCCCCGTTGGTGTCTTTTCCTTGGAAGAGCATCTGGTGTGTTAAAGTACCTAAAAGGGTGGCTTTCTTTTTATGGACAGCTGCTAGGGGTGGGATTCTTACTATAGACAACCTCGTTAAGAAGAATTTACCTCTTGTTAATTGGTGCTGCCTTTGTCGATGTGAAGAGGAAACTGTGGATCACTTATTGATCCATTGTAAGTATGCTCATACCTTGTGGAGTGAAGTCCTTCGTTTGTTTGGGGTTCAGTGGGTGATGCCGAAGAATGTTGTTTCTCTTCTCTCTGCATGGTGGAATTGGTTGGGGAGTCACACTTCAAATGTGTGGAATATGATTCCAGCGTGTCTTATGTGGTTAATTTGGAAAGAGCGCAATGCTTGAACTTTTGAGGAAACTGAGAGACTTGTAGACTGTGTGAAGTCTTTGCTACTTAGGACTTTGTTTGAGTGGTCCCATATTTGGGGGTTTACGCATTGTCATTCTTTGTTTGAATTCCTTAATTCTGTTAGTCTTTCTTTTTGATTGGTTTGTATTCTTTTCAGTGCAGTGAGTTTACTATCGTAAATTCATTGTACTTTTATTATCAATAAAGTTTGTTATTACCTATCAAAAAAAAAAAATAGTACTCTGCCATACACCTACTCAATGTGACTCCCTGGCTGCATCTATTGCCCCCTCCGAATGATTTCCATATTTTACTTAATGAGATGCCTCAATACCTCTCTATTCAAAACCTACAAGCATTTCCCTAGAAGAGGTTGATTAAATGTACTAAACTTATGCAGCACAATCCTCCCAAGTTTAATGAGGAACACACCAATCCATAGTCCACTAAATAAAAGTTGTTAGGTTCACCCAAGCCCCCTTAAGTTCTCTTATTAATTTTTGATCTAATAGCAACATGAATAGGGATCATCAAAATTGAAATCAAATATACTTATAAAAAAATTTGAAAGAAATACATAAATATTTTTTAAGAAATACATTGGTAGACTAGATAATGTATTTTTGATAAGAGTGATCCTTCCTCCTTCAACTTGCTTTTGTTAACCTTGATAGAGTAACATATTTTTTAATAGAAATCCAAATCCTAATAGAAATCCAAACCTACTTCCTCCATTTTCACCAAAATCAAGTCTTTCTAATAGATATATGAAATATCGATGGTTAAAATGATCATATATCATTTGTGTCCAGCTTACCAATTAGGCAATTACTCCAAAAACACTGCTATCAAGTTTTCTATCAAGACATTCATTGGCAATAAACACGAAATAAGGGATTTGCCAATCTTCAACATTTAAGTGATCCATGAACACTTTTTTTTTTTTTGTTAAGTAAAGAGACTAGCCAACATCTTTGCCATAGGCACATAGACATTTCCAAGGTAATATGGTGAAAATCATTAATACTGACACCACCACTTTTTTTTTTGGAATCAAAGTGACATAAATAGCATTAAAGAGTTCTCAAACTTGTGATTATAGAATTCCATTTCCCCAAAACTTAATCTCTGGCCAACATCCACTTCAGTATTAACATTCAATTTCACTATTCTCTAACACTTAATCTCTGGCCACCATCTCTGGTAGAAAACAATTTATCTCTTACCCTTTTCTCTCTAACAGTTGCATTGCACATTTTCTTTCTATTTCTTTGCTTCAAATTCATGTCCCCAAAAAGAAAGTTATTGGAACCCAATCCACCACTCTTATTGATCTGCATTTTTCTTTGTTTACATTTTGATTTTCACATGGATTTCTTCTCAATTTTGTTCATTGATTTAGGCATTATTTTTATCTTTCGCTTTTTATGATTAGGTTTGATTCTCACTTGGCAATTAGAGCTTTATTTTTACCAATTTGAGATCTATTAGTGCTTTCAGGTACCCCTTTTTTTTTCCAGGCTTTATTTCTTTTATCAATTACATTGACTCAGTTTCGGAATTTCATTGGGTTTTTGAGATTTCTTTAGTTGATGATAGAAATGCGTGTTTATTTTTGGGTTAGGGGTTCTAGTTATTTTTGTAGTTGGGTTTTGTATCTCATTTTTTCTTTAGTAATACTCCTATTCGATGCTTCTTCATGCCCAAAAGATTCAGAGGATCCTCTCTGAATTCACTTCAACTGAGTTGAGGTCTTTTATACTTATATTTGTTCTTCATTCCCAAAAGATTTAGAGGATTCTTTCTTTGGTCGCACTTAATCTGCAAGAAATTCACTTCATGACTTCCTTTTTCTCTGGTTTAAATGGTTGATTGTGTGGATTTTCTATAATGGGTTGCGATCTAATATGATATTTGTTGGTATTATGTAGTTGTTCAAATTTTTTTTGTATCTCAACCATCTAAAGCCTTTTGGTGTATCTATTCCTTCCAAATTTCCAGGTTGACTGCCGACGAAGAGAGAGTACACATGCTACAAGAGGTAAGATGCATGCTACAGAAGACAATACAACATGAAGAGAAATTCCGCCATCTACAGGAGTCAATACTACATCAAGAGACAATACTATTGCCTGTACAAGAGGCAGTACAACATCAACAAGAGACAATACTACAACAGCATATGGAGGAAATGCTTAAATCAGGCTTGGAGGAAACGGACACTGTAAAATCAAGATTGCTAGTTTTGATTCAACAACTAAGTGGCCAGGTTATTACTTCTGTATGCTTTTATTATAAATATATTATTTTCTTTTAACATAAATGTATTGTTTTATGCAGCATTTAGAGTTGTGTTATAATGTTAATTGAAGTTATTCACTATATCATTTAGGCTGGACACACGTTTAGTGGTACTGCAGATCAAAGTTCAACACAAGTTCAACAAAGATCCTCTTTTGTAGGTCAAGAAATGTGACCTTGCGGTGGGAGTGAGATTTTGATGTGATATTTTGTTATACTTGGGAAAAAAGTATAGTCTAAATTTGACACTGGTGGAATTTGTGATTGATATGAAAAGTAGTTTGTTGAATGTTTAGAAGTAATCTTTAGTGAATTTAGAGGAATTTGTATTATGATAGGATATTCTTTATTAGATGGTTTGATAAGTTTTTCATTTTTAGTAAAATCGGGAAAAGAAGAAGAAGAAAATGATACTTTCTGTGACCAAACATATTGCCTCAAAAATTATGGTTCATAATGATATAGGAAACTTGACAATTTACCCTCAATAGTTGCCTAAAAAGTTGTCTTTCATTTTGAATTCTCTTCTTGATACCGTGTACCTTGTTTGGTATTCTTTATCTTGCCTAGTGTTTTATTGACTAAAAAAAGATATAATGGTAGCCACTTTGGATCCAGTTACCATGGAGAATTTTGATTTCAGCTTCCCAAAGCATCCATGTCTTACAACTGAATATATATAATCATGACAGGTGTCCCTGGCCTCAAGATCATCCCCTCCTCTCTGATCCCTTTGTCGATGCACACAGGAGACATGCATAGCATGCTCTCCATTGTTCCATTGTTTCTAATAATTAATAACAGAGGTGCAATAATATACTTCCGATTATATATATAAGGTTTCAAACTAGAAGATTGCCCACGTAGTGTGTGGATAATGCTGTAAGCTTTTATGTAAAATGGTTGTGGAAATTTTTGTACATATATTATAGCATAAATGGTAGATATTTTCATTGCCAAAATCACCTACAATTATAGTAGAAACTTCAGAGCATGTAGGCATATTTTGTTGCCTACCATCAGTTGATCATAAACCAGTTAATTGCAAGCATACATTATGCATGTCAAACTCCTTGAACCTATCCTTTGTCATACGAAATGTCTAAGGCATTGATCTTATGAAGCATCTTCAATAGTATTTTAACTGCTAAGGTTGCATAGTGATTCATGTCTAGGCAAAGCAACAAACACACTTCGATATTGTCAAGGCCCTCGAGGACAGCTATACATGATACTTGACCAATAAATATATAAATAACTAAAGCAAGCAACTTCAATGATAGTTGAGCTAGACATGATTAAGCATATTTAACAAATTTTTAACAAAGGTGTACCGGTATAATATATTTAACAATATTTTTAATACCATTTTGAGTTAATATATTTTTAAAAATATTTAACAATATTTTTAGTAAGACAGAATATGTGTAGATTGCGGTGATTATTTTAAAACTTTGCTTCCAAATAATACTTAACCCCTCAATAGGTAAAAGAAAATTATTCACCTAAAAATAATAACAACTTTCTAAACCGTAGTTAAGTTAATTTGTTTCACTCGTGTCAATTATATAGGCTGCTATATCATACAACCAAATAAAAATTATACAGCTTTTGTCAAGCATTTTATCAAACAGTACAGATTCAAAATAAAATATATAATTACTCCTAGGCTCTTAGCACTTCGAATCCCACAAAAGTTTTGTCTCAATTGGCATTTCGAATGTGACCCAATCCATATAGATACATGGGTATGTGCTCCGACTACATGTGACATGGAGGAGCTTGATTTGTTGATTAAGCTTCTTCCTTATTGATCTCTCTACCAACCCAACAAAACCAGATTATTTACTCATCTTTGCCTTTAGGTCTAAATAGTACCCAATTCAACTAATTTTCTTAATCACATCCTCATGTAACATATTTAAATCACTCACCAAAAGCCAAACCATAAATTACAAAAACGGTGTGGCTCAGTAAAAATCTCAACCAGTAAATAGTACAAATGAAAAGAAACAAACCACCATCTAGTTTGATTATCAAAAACCCATTACCTCTTAGATACTGATGTAGAGTATTAGTATTTTGTACCTCTTGGATACTGAATAAGGGTTTGATAAGCTTCAATCTCCCCGAGTTTGTCTTCCCTCAAACATTGCAAACCACAAACTCGGTACCTCAAATAAAATTTTGAAAAAAAAAAATGAAAGAAAGAAACAAAGAGAGAGAGTCAACAATATTTATTATTTACAAACACTGAGAAAGGGGTTTTTGTCCATGAACTCGTAGAGGAATTTTTGATCCATCAATAGAAGGAAGATCCATCAATATATAATTTTCAAAATAAACAGGTACATTAGTGTGCGTTTAAATTGAAAGGGGAAGTGAAAGAGTTTTGTTTTTGGTTTTTTTTCCTAGAAGAAGTGAAGAGTTAAGAGAGAGAGAGAGAGGGAACTAACTGAAGAGTTAAGAGTGAGAATGAGTGAAATTAAAAAAAATTTAAGATGGGTTTGATCTAAACAGAAATTACTTGGAAAGTATAATATTATTGTAAGGGTGCAACGGTGCAAAGCTTGGTCTCACTTTGCTAGTAGGGGCGGTGCCATGCCTTACTCAGGGTGGTCACTTGACGATCCTGACCTGATTTTTTTTTTTTTTTTTTGATATATATATTTTAAAAAATTGAATTTTAAATTAACATGTGTTGATGACCACCCTAGAAAACAAACTTGACCACCCTAAAAAAACCTTGAACACCCTAAATAAAAATTTGACCTCTCCAAAATTTTGGTCCATTGAAGGTCGAACAAAAAAAAATTGTAAAAAATACTATGTTCATAATATTTTCACAATACATTCACAACTTTTTCACATTATTGTTAAAGGTCAAATTATTTTTTTTAGTTATTATGTATTTAATTTGTTTTAGTTGTGGCCCCTTCTAAAACCTTAGGTCCTCCATTTTCCTCAATTAGCCTAGCTAGCCTCACCCAAATGGCAACTATCCAACCCAAAAACTTAACAACAATAACAAAAACATTCACAATGGTGATTGTATCTTAGCAAAAAAAAAAACTATTTTACCACCAAAGAACCAAAAAATTAAGTGTTATTGGAGAAGTTAAAGCTAATTTTTTTGCAACTACAATAAACTGGCATAAATACCAGTTGATTGTAGTAAGTTGTTAAAAAATATATTTTATTAAGATTATATCTCTTTCTTCAATTAAAAAACTTAAATTATCTATCTTCCTTTATTATTTTAGTGATTTGTTTATATTATTTTAAATGAAGTGATAAAAAAATAGAACATTTGATATTGGGTGTATTGTAAAGTGACATGGTAAAATAAATAAAATAGTTTTTTGAGATGTTAAAAGCTCAAATTTGTTACAATACCACCGTGAATACTCTAACTTCGACAAAAATAAAAAATAAAAAATAAAAAAATCCTAGCCAACCTAGTATTAAAAAAAAAACATTATTTTGTTTTTTGTTTTGTTTTGTTTTTTTTCTTCGTTGGTAAATGGTTACATATTAATGTATTTAAAAATAATGATTTTGTTTATTTATAATTTTGTAATACTATATGGATGCCTATTTAGAGTTTTTTTTTCTTTATACTCTGGCTCCCGCTAACTTAAAATCCTGGGTCCGTCCCTACAAAAAAATAATTTTAGTGGTAG
The DNA here is from genome assembly GCA_030021035.2 of Notholithocarpus densiflorus. Classification (NCBI taxonomy): domain Eukaryota; kingdom Viridiplantae; phylum Streptophyta; class Magnoliopsida; order Fagales; family Fagaceae; genus Notholithocarpus; species Notholithocarpus densiflorus. The sequence continues at coordinate 2,586 of JARYZH020000973.1, read as the reverse complement.
GATTAAATTATAACCAATAACAACTTGTCATTTAAACTTCATTATGAAAGTATTGCTAAAATATTGTGGACGTAGCACTAATCAAAAATTGCCCAAACAAACAAATTAGCCTAAAAGCCCAAATTAAATGTTTAATTTTGATTTTTTGAATTGTGTTTTCTAAAGGCATATTTTAAAATCACTATTTTTTTTTAAACACACATTTTCGAATAGCTAGTCTATTAATGCTTGCTTTAATCTTTAGTTAAGTTTGTTAGATTTATGTGATACATGCATATGCACTAAAATAATGCTTGGATACGATATTGAACAATATAATGATTGAATGCCTAAATTGAATATGTTGAACGAATTTATAGTTTATCCTTTATTCTTTTACTAGCACTATGGACAAATTTCATATAAAGAAATCACTTATATTACAAGATTCATCTTCTAAGCAAATTTGAATTTACTTAAATAATTTTCTTTTAGATCTTAAGTTATAAGAAAATGTCGCATCTTTTCATATTAATGATCAGAATGAAATAAAAATAGTATATTTACAAAGAGGCTTTTTTCAACCTTTTGGCCATAAGTTCCTTAAAAAAGAAATTAGTGGAGTATTGCATCGATTTAATCCTGAACTTTATGTATTTGCACTTTTTTTTGTGAAGTCTATATATTTAAGTTTTATTTTATTAAATTTTGTTTAATTTAAGACTTTTAATGACCATCTTGCAAAAAATTCCTGGAAACGCCATTGCTTTGCCAGGAGCTTCTCCGTAGTGTGCATTTAAATTTGAAAGGGGAAGTGAAAGAGTTTTTTGTTTTTTGTTTTGTCCAGAAGAAGTGAAGAGTTAGGAGAGAGAAAGAAGTGAATTGATTTTTGCTAAAGCAATAAGTGCTAAACATAAAAGCTGCATTGTTTTAATTATTGAGGTTGGAATGAAACAATATCGCTTCATAATAAAAAGGATTCCAAAGAACTCATATAGAGCGCCACATGGCGGAACACACATATATACACACACTAGTAAGTCGTCCATGCGATGCACGGATAATGTTGTAATGTTTTGTGTAAGATGACTTTAAAGAATACTATAGATATATTATATAGCATAATTATTATAGAATTTTGTTAGTAATGAGAATTTTGGTCATATTTGGTCTTATTCGGTCCTATTCAGTCCACTTTGGTCATATTTGGTCCATTATGTTCAATATGGTCCACTTCGGTCCCTTTGGTCTTATTCGGCCCACTTCAATTTATTAGGTCTTATTCGGTCCACATCAGTCCATTTGGTCTTATTCGTACCTATTCAGTCCACTTTGGTCCTATTTGGTCCATTATGTTCAATTCGGTCTACTTCGGTCTATTTGGTCTTATCCAGTCCATTCGGTCTAATTTGGTCAATTATGTTCAATTCAGTCCACTTCGTTCCAATTTGGTCATTCTCGGTCCACTACTGTCCTATTCGGTCTATTTGGTCTTATTCGGTCCTATTCCGTCCACTTTGGTCCTATTTGGTCCATTATATTCAATTCGGTCCTCTTTGGTCCATTTAGTCTTATTCGGTCCACTTCAGTCCATTCAGTCCAATTTGGTCATTGTCGGTCTATTATGTTCAATTGGGTCCTCGTCGGTCCACTAGGTCTTATTCGGTCCCTTTGGTCTTATTCAGTCCACATTGGTCCATTTGGTCTTATTCCTCTGCTAGGTGGCTGTTGCGTTGGAGAGCGTTAATGAGAATTGCACAATCCCCCCTCAAGAATGTCTCTGTTTACTCCTATCTCAATTGCTAGTTCCAGAGATCCTCGTGCCGCTAGGGTCTCGACCTCTAGAACAGTTTGCAAAGGAATTTGCTGCGTGAGGGGGGCCATGACCAGGCCAGCCTCGTTTCTTATCACCACACCGATACCAGCACGTTTTTCCTGACTGAAAAGTGCACCATCAAAATTTATCTTGAAGCTAGAGCTATCTGGAGGTCTCCAACATGAATCTGTCCTCACCGTGGATGGAGGAGCAGGATTGAGGTGTTGGAAAAATTCCTTCAATCTATCTTTTGCTTGATCCAGGAGCTGTGATAGTGAAATAGATTAAGGGGGTGTTTGGTAGAGGAATTTGAGTAATGTTGTTTGGGTGTTTTTGATATACGTGTGGGTGAAAAAAGTGCGTAGAAATGTGTGTCTTGCTGCTGAGTTTCACAGCTTCTGGATTTAAGGAACCAGGTTGCTGATGTTGGTGCTCATTTTGCAGAAACTTGTATCCTGATTTTACAGTATACTCACTCGATGGATTATGGGGCCTCATCAGGGTGTCTTGCTGCTGAGTTTGACACAAGGGAATTGCTTTAATCGAATCTGCCTTGAAATCCAGTAAGTAGTAGTCCAGAATTTCCTCCTTCCACCTGCAATTTTCAGAATCAATAAACATGCTCACCTTAGCATCTCCATCTTCGTCCCTACAAGGAGATAGGATCCTCGCCATATTTTTTCCTGGTAACCAATTATCCCTCCACACCTGAACAGATTGTCCATCTCCAATCCTCCAAATGCCCCCCCTTCTAATCACCTCCCTACCTTTGATAATACCCTTCCAATGGT